>JAVTVY010023858.1:0-99131 GCA_036873755.1 Hanleya hanleyi | reverse complement strand
CGACCGTGTTTCAGAAGTATGTTTTCCTCCATAAGCAGATCACATAATTCGGCCACATGCTGCATTTCATCAATGAGGCGAACACGGTACTTTCGAAGCTTCACTTGCTGGGATGACTCCATGACTGTAGGCTCAGGCTGGTCAAAAACGGTGTAATAGTCTGGTGAAATTGCACTGGTAAAATGAAAAGCTACTCCACGTTGCATACAAGCTGGTGATGCTGGCTAGAGGGCAGGCAGGCAGGCAGGCAGGCAGGCAGGCAGGCAGGCAGGCAGGCAGGCAGGCTAGAGGTGAGGCAGGCAGGCAGGCAGGCAGGCAGGCAGGCAGGCTGGTCAGGTAAGTCAGAGTGCTCCGTAAGGTAGTGCAATGAATACACCCAACCACTAAAAATCACCCCCTTTTATACGTTTTTCTACAACAATGGCCGTCTAAAAATCAGTTTTTAGACGGCCATGTTGGAAAATGGCGGATTTTTAGACGGCCATCTTGGAAAATGGCCGTCTAAAAACGGATTTTTAGACGGCCATCTTGGAAAATGGCGGATTTTTAGACGGCCATCTTGGAAAATGGCCGTCTAAAAACAGATTTTTAGACGGCCATCTTGGAAAATGGCCGACTAGGCCGCCATTGTGGGGAAAAACCCCAGTACATCAACACACACCAACAAGTCTAGACATGTACCAATGGCCACGCCTCTTTCAACCCAACCGGAAGTGACGTCATAGTTACATCCGAGTGAAATGTTGCTTTAAATAGCCTTTCCCTACTACTATTGACAAAAATTTATGAGCTAATGTATGCATATACACCAAAACGCTGATGGTTGATCTACGTTATTTCATCAATGATAAAGCCATCATAAAAGGTCTGGTCTTGAACTACATGCAGATGGCACTCCTCACAGACAAAGGGTTCCCCGAAGGTCAACCTAGCGAATTATCGCTGTTCGTTGAAATTAGCTATGTTATCGACGTTCGACCGTCTTCTCAGATCTCGAAAGATACACCCGTCGAATTCCTGATATTCGGTCAAGGCTTGGATTACGTCGACTTGAAATCCTGCAGACTCCACGTTAACCTTAAAATAACCCACAGAGATGGCACCCCGTTGATCAAGGACGAGAAATGCGGCCCTATCAATTTACTCCTTCAAAGTATCTGGTCTCAGATAGACGTCTTCGCGCAGGATAAGCTCATGACGATCATGGACAGTTACCCGTATAAAGCCTACATTCAGACGCTAATGAATTTCGATGAAGACGCTAAAACCACTCAGCTATTCCCTCAACTGTATATAGCCGACGAGGGTATTAATATGGATACTACGGATCGCGCATCAGGTGGAAATGTCGGACTTTTAGAGAGAAAGAAATTCATCGCGGAGCGTAATGTATTCGATATGAAAGGAACATCATGCAAGATGTTTTCAAACAGCAGTGCTACTCGCTTCACACCGCAGTTCATCATGAGGCCGAGCGAAGAAAACCCGGCGTATAAACTGGTGATACAAGGCATCAGTCTGAAAGTCCAGAAAGTTCACGTTAACCCCTGTGTGATATTGGACACTCCAAGACCTTGGAAAATACACCGGGCAGTATCCGTACGTGAGAACGGAGACCAAAACGGCTTCCTTAGCCACGGAACAGACCCTCTTCCGCTGGAATAATATGTTTTTATCCGTATTACAAGCGTCTGGTCCGTCATCCGTATTACAAGCGTCTGGTCCGTCATTCATAATTCAGCTGTCGTCAATTAAAGAATATCCGCGTCCATAATCCAAAGATCTATTCCATATTCCATATAACAGTATTAGCACCAAATTCAAAAAGACAATCATAGTATACATAAACATAGGCTTGTTTCCTGCAAAAGAGAAGCGGTCAACAGTTTTCAATGATGCCGGTGTGACGGAAACGGTGGCCCGATGCATCCAGTGTCCGGGGGACACTCGCGTCTAGACGTAAGTGTCCCAGGACACTAAGATCTGGATTTCATTGTCCGTCGGGCATTCAGGTTGGGATTTGGATGTCCTGGGACACCGGCTTCCAGGAGACGAAAGTCCTAACCTGGAGCCCAGTGTCCGCCTCGATTACTACTTCCGATTTTCCATCCAGTTTACACGTGAACATGTTTACCAGAGAGTAGTATAGAAAGAGGAGTTACGGCGTTATTGACCTACTTCCGACAGGTGGCGCCAACAGATCGTTTCCGTCTGACCTTTGTGAAGTCACTTCCGGTTTCGGTCATGTGACATAAAGTGGCCTTTAACCCTGCGCATGATTTCCGCTATTGTGCGCATTTCCACTATTGTGCACTTCCGATCACGTGACCGGAACCGAGAGTGACCTCACAAAGGTCAGCCGAAAATGACCTGTTGACGTCATCGGTTGTAAGTAGGTCAATAACGCGCTAAGCCCCCCTCTCTCTGTCTCTCCCTCCTACCCAGGAGGTGAGTGAGGACGAAAATGAAATGAAAAAAAACAAGATAATTTTAACAGAAAATCTTGAAATTTATGCTAAGAAATAGCCAGGTAAGACTGCATCACACCTAAGGGCTTTTCCTCATGATTTTTCGCCCCTTTGCTTGTCCGGTGGGAGCTTGTTCACTACAATGAAGAATACAACATATTGGCGAGCATACGTTACAACAAGTCAAAACGAGAAATAACACGTGCTTCTTTGCAAGTCGCGATATGTAATTGTTCTATAAAGGCGTGGAAGCTGCCATTCAGTGGGGTAACTAGGCCACTACTTGTATTCTTTTAACGGCATATTCCGTGAGTCTTCCAAAGACGGGGTCAAATTTGCATGTTTTCTATATATCTTGGACTATTTCATGCAAACAATTCCTTGATTAACCCTACCAGGCCTGCGGGAGGGACATTCGACATCCCCCCCCCCCACCAAACTTTCTGCGCAATCTCCGGAATGACAAAAAATTGAGAGCTGCTCCGTGAATTTGTAGTTTATCATATTGGGGTCATTTAGAGCCTATTTGCATAACCTCCCGAGCAGAGGATCACGGGTAAAATCACGGGTAATTTATCATGCATTTTTTTGGAAAAGTTACATAAATAAAATTTTTGCAAAATTTGATCAAAAAATAGACCAAGAAAGGTCTTTTTTGAAAATGACGTCACTGTGACGTCATCAAAGCGGCCATCTTGGATTTTTTTTGCATTTTATTTTACAGGTTGACGGAAAGGTATAGTGCGGTAAGTTTCAATTCCGTTACCTCAAGGGATAAGAAAAATAGTTAGAGGGGGGGGGCAAATTGCCCCCCCCCCCACCCGCCCCCCAGGCCTGGAAAGGTCCTAAACATCCCAGGCCAGATAAGGTTAACACAGAATTTCTTCACATTTCTCGCATTCTTAATAACGGCGGAAACTTTTAATTCGCCAAGTAAAGCTAGCAACCGCAGTGTAAAGGTTACTCCGCGTTTTAAAGGTTTACTCATTTATTCAGTCATTCATTGATTCATCCATTTATTCACCAAGATAAATCAATTGTACAATTTATAGTTGTAAAAGGCAGTTGGCGGGAATAAAACCCAGGGGGGGGCTTGTTATATCCCTGTAGTAAACAATTCGATTATACATACGAATATAAGTTAAAGAAGCTGGTGAATATTGATATGAATGTAAGCGGCGAGAAAATTATATAAATAAAAACAAACACGTATCCTCCGACAAACTCGACGGTTTAAAGGTTCACTCTGCGGTTTAAACGGTGTAAACGTTTCAAAGAGTTTTGTTTGGTTTTCGTTGCAAAAAAAACCCCAAAAAAACGATAAAGTCATTTATGACGACGTTACTAGAAATGTCAAAAATGTAAAGAAAACATGTGATCAACTAAAATCTGTTTGCTGAAAATAGGCGAAAATCAAGAACATCCCCAATAAATGCAGAAAATGTAATAAAAAAATGTAAAAAAATTTTTTATCGATGTCCCCTATGGGCCACCCTTATTCAATCTTGGATGGAATAGGCAAATATACCCGGTGTTTGTCACGAATACACCATTAGTTTGCGAGCCCCTTAGGTTGAACCACCGGTAATGTATACATATTAGCCATATATGAAGTCTACAAAATATATTAATTGTGGGTCACAATGTCTCACTGTTCCTATTTCTATGTAAATGGGTGATACCAAAAATGAATAGTATCACGCTCAAACAATCAAAGATAAAACTCATAATAAATATATTCACTTTCAATGATCAAAACAACGGAATTTTGTTGGCATACTGCTACCTGTTAATTCCTTTGAGCAGCTCGACGTATACGGAACGCTTCTCTTGCTGACTTTTCCCGGCTTCGTACTTGTCGATATTGTTGGTCAAATATCTCAGAATATCGGCAGGGTCTAAGGGTGACATGGATCTGATTGTGGACAGGAAAATGTGAAGGTCAGCTTTTATACACTTTTTTTTTTTTTTCAGAAAAGAAAATTCCTTAAATATTTATGGAATATCCCCGACTGTTACACCAGCGGAATATTCCTCAACATAACTAAGGAATATTCCTTACATTGTTAACGAATTTCCTTAACATGCCACGGAATATTCGTTATTGAATTTTAAGGAATATTCCGCTGGTGTAATTGTCGGGGAATATTCCTTAAATTTTAAGGAATTGTTTTTTCAGTGTACTCAATATAATCCATTAATTTCGCAGATGTGCCATATTTGAATGCAGTAATCAGATGCATGCAGATCTCGTGGCAATTTTTATTTTGCATTTATGTTACGTTTTACTTATTTGATTATTCTTTTAATGATACCAGATGCGCCCCTTTACGGTTAATGTGAAAACAAATTAAAACTTATATTTTATGGTATCCCCTATGCAAACAAATGACCGGATCCTACTTCAAGAACGGCGAGTCAGCTTGAAATGTCCGGAGAGATCGTTCACGATATCCCGCATTCGGAAGATACGGACCGAATATGAAAAGCCCTTGAGCATTATATTTGCATATCGTAAAATATTCTAATTTCGTCCTGACTATGCGAGAAGTCGTAAGTAAGGCCTATCAGCGGACAAGCGTGGTCATTTTAGAGTAACATTAATTATAACAGTAATAGAGATCTCCGACATGACAATTTCCTCAATATTTACTGATGTCAGAAACGTGATATACATTTTCATTAGATATCCCAATATCTCGTGTTTCTTTCTGATTTCGCAACATTCACAAAATCATATGCGTGCGAAAATTAACCCAGCGCGGAAAGAAGGATTCATTGAAAAGATTTTCACCTGGGTGAAAACAGGATTTCACCTGGGTTAAAGCAGGTTTCCACCAGGTTGATAACGTTTACGCCCAGGTGAAAACCTTTTCACCTCGGTGAAAGCGTTTGCACCTGGGTGGAAACTTAGGAGGAGTGAAAGAACCCCCCCCCCCCCACCAAAACTGAAAATAAAATATAAACAAAACTAAAATTAATAGCATGTCGTATATGCGCCATCGTAAAGATGTATATTGACCTAAATACATAAAAAATATTTTTTTCTAAAAAAATATATATATTTAACAAAGATGCGACGGTAAACTTTACAAGACGTACTAAAGCTGTACATGAGAAATGCATAAAATCAAACATTTTTAACTGACCCCGACTAGGATCGACCCCAAAATCTTACCTTCTGCTGTACTGTCAACCGTCTATACCTTTACCCACTGCACCACCGATTTGCTGGCCGAACCTCTGTTCAGAATTTCTAGTCTTTACTATTCCCTTAGTTTCATATATAGGTCAACCGGACTCTGAGGTATGCCGGACTCTGAGGACTTCCATAGCTGTGGAAGCGCCCATAGTCCGCCAGATGCCATGGTCCGGGCCCTATATATATGAGAAGGAACATTCCTGTCTAGATTTCAGTGACCCGGACACCAACGATATCAGGACCCTGGTTTCTGCTGATAGGGGGACAACTGTTTCCGAGGGAGGACATTCGTATCTGGATCTGGGTGCCCTTCGGGCACCCAGATCCAGATACCATGGTCCCCGGACCCTCATATCTGGCGGACCACGGTTGCTTCCACACCGGCAAGACATCATGATGTTCCAAAAATATCAAATCCGTATCGCTGATCAGCATTCTTAATCCATAATATTCGTTGTAAAGTCGTCATCTAAAGAATGATGTATCTCAGTCACGCTTTGATTGTGACTGTTCATATGAGTACCATGAGGATCTTGAAGTACATGGGTTCATACGGCCCCCAGCCCCGGGTTAAGCGGAATTAGACAAGTTACGAAACGTAACGCCATAGATCTTGCACGCTACGCTCGTATTTTGCTATCAGCATGCGATATATATCGCCAAATTTGAGAAACTTTGAATGAAGGCGCTTGGTGGTGTAGCCCTGTTTTATAAGTTTCTGCAACAATGTTTTGTGACGTTGATTAAAATCGTCACATTTAACACAGGATCTAGCAAATGCTACTAGACGTGATATGTATACGCCATATGCAGGTCCCACTGGAATATTACTGTCCAGAAAGGGATAGTTTACGATGTCGAAATTGTAATCATCTCTTTTGTCATACAGTCGACGAGAGAGAAGGCCCGGTTCATTTTTATAGAGATATAGGTCTAAATATGATGTGCCTGTAGGGCTATCTGCAGTTTCCTTCAAATCCAGTGAAGGTGAATATATATCCTTCACTGCGTCATTTATATAGCGATTATTCACAGCGAGAAGATCGTCTATATAGCGGTTGGTGAATGAGAAGGAACGGGCTTTGAATGGATCGGTTTTTGAAAGCGCCTGCATATAGTCATATTCATAAGAGAACAGAAATAGGTCAGCCAAAAGGGGTGCACAATTAGTACCCATTGGAATTACAACACATATAAGGGATGTAGGAAGAGGTGCCGACATACTGACTGCGTCATATGACTTCACAGAATAGTCTTCTGGTAAACCTATTCTAAAGCACATACCAAGAATCTAACGATTCCTGATATGTGTTGTATCTCAGGTACGCTTTTATTGTACCTGTTCATGTGGCAACATGGATGATATGACCACACGGCCCCTAGCACCGGCATAAGCGGTATTAGATACACATCTAGAGAGCTATGATGGAAATGCTCTGACAACTCGTATACTGGTAATTGGTGAGCTGTTTCGCTGTGACAACTCGTACATTGGAGATTGGTGAGCTGTATCGTCGTCAGATGTAAATGACGGAAATTAACACAAAAGACTAGTCTGTAAGGCCCGATGCCGACCCAGCATCAACTTGCTTACCTATATGCTGTTGATATATTGTGTTGCCAAATTTCACATAGATATTTTTAATGAGAAATTCAAGCAACTCTATCAACAAAGAAACATCCCATGAATGATACCTCTTGTATGTAGTAGAGCTAAAGAATGCTTTATGTCTTCCTACATTGATATATCTACGATCAGTTTTCTTGAACACAGATACTATTAATGAACTTAGACGGGCAATAAGGTCCTGATGAGGGATTGTAGTATAGAGAGTCGAGAAATCCCATGTGGATACATATCTGTATGGTATGTGACCTTTAGCATCAAGTTCTTCCGTAAGACATTTTGAGTTTTGCAATATCCACATACATTCAACGCCAGATTTTTTAGAAATAGTGGCGCAATACCTTTCCCAAAATGCTTTTACCTCATGAAGGGCCCTCGTCAACAGGGTTGAAAGGAGCTTGGTGGTGCAGCTTCTAGAACCAGCTATGAATATAGCTTTGTAATGTGATTTTGGGAGTCCAGTATACTTTTGGTATATCGTTATGTTTGGTTGGAAGACAAATACCTCTTTCCCTGAGAAACGTTTTGTGATTGTTAAATAAATCTTCCAAAGTAAATGCAGTTTGAGAGTAAGTAGACGTATTTGATGACGATATGTTTACACTCAATTCTTCAACCAGCACCTGGTAATAGTAATATTTACATATGAATATTATATTATTTTGAGCTTTGTCTGCTGGGACTATGACGAATTTACTCTGGAGATTTGCTAGAATTTCTTGCGAATTAGGGCTTCTCGGTACTTGTTTTGCTTGGGGAAGGGTACTTCTGTCAATATGGCGGATTGTTTCAACGACCTTGCTCTTCGTGAGGTCCAGCCAATCAGCGAGTACTGTAGGTTCAACTTTTTCTCGCTTAGACCAATCAATAACGTACTGTTCCAAAGCAGACAGAACTATCTTCTGGTCGGCCTTCAGATTTATTTTTCTCGGCTCTCTATATTTAGGTCCCTTCATCAGGATTAATCTTAGGGTACACTCCAGAGATTCTTCCATTCGGCATGAAATAGACTATGGGTCCGTTTTTCGGCCACCAGTTGTCGTAAAACCTTCAACCCAAATCACTTATGGTGGCCCTCCACAGTTTCGTAGTAATGGCCCCTCTCTAATTTCATAATACGATAGACTGCCCTTGTTCTGCTACATCATAATTCTTCTTGTCTTCTTAATAGCTTATATCTATAATGCCATCCTATTCAGCATTATCAACGCTGCAAACGAGTACGTACAAATCGAGTGCTGGCTTCGTCTACACGCTGATCGGGATCATGGAATAAAGTTTGTCCTGCCTCAGTTATGCCCCTTGGGTGTGCCTAAAAATCGGGACTCATTTACGGGAAGAAAATCTGACAAAAAACGGGCAGGTTGACACCCACTTTTGTTTGCCTTTTTAAGTTGAGACCGGACCAGGGAACGTGAGTAAGAAGTTTAATTGAAATCGCTCTTACAGATTTTTCTGGAAATTGAGCCGAATTTGACCATTTTCGACATTTTAAGGGGTTTTCTAGGAAAAATGAAGCAAGCATGGAGAAGAATGTTCGAGTTAAATTTTTCTATAACATAGCAGTGTTATATCTTAAAATAATAGTTTCATCATGCTCTTTCAGAAAATATATACATATAAGTGATTTGGGTTGAAGGTTTTGCGACAACTGGTGGCCGAAAAACGGACCCATAGTCTATTCCATGCCGAATAAAAGATTCTCCGGAGTGCACCCTTTATGTATATATTTTCTGAAAGAGCATGATGAAACTATTATTTTAAGATATAACACTGCTATGTTATAGAAGATTTAAACTCGAACATTCTCCTCCATGCTTGCTTCATTTTTCCTAGAAAACCCCTTAAAAATGTCGAAAAATGGTCAAATTCGGCTCAATTTCCAGAAAAATCTGTAAGAGCGATTTCAATTAAACTTCTTACTCACGTTCCCTGGTCCGGTCTCAACTTAAAAAGGCAAACAAAAGTGGGTGTCAACCTGCCCGTTTTTTGTCAGATTTTCTTCCCGTAAATGAGTCCCGATTTTTAGGCACACCCAAGGGGCATAACTGAGGCAGGACAAACTTTACTCCATGATCCCGATCAGCGTGTAGACGAAGCCAGCACTCGATTTGTACGTACTCGTTTGCAGCGTTGATAATGCTGAATAGGATGGCATTATAGATATAAGCTATTAAGAAGACAAGAAGAATTATGATGTAGCAGAACAAGGGCAGTCTATCGTATTATGAAATTAGAGAGGGGCCATTACTACGAAACTGTGGAGGACCACCTTAAGGGGCAGGATGTTTTTTACGAAATTAATTATTCACATGTATCGTAATCTCAGAGTGTTTGCGAGTATGGCGGTATACAACACTTGCCAGTTATACATATTATTTTGGGAAATCCGACCGATAACTTTCCCCCTACCCCATCTTTGTTTTGATCACTTTTGCCAATTCTAGCAGGATTTTCGAGAACAAAACTCAAAATTAACCTATTTCTTCTTAATAATGGTCATCCATTCGGCAATATGAAGGCCGTGGTTGCTTTTCCGCTTTCCAATGATAGCAGAAACGCGGGAAAATGCAAATAAGAGATGTAACCAAGTCAAATTATTGGTAATTTTGCACTAAATTTTCTCCTAGAAACATGGGAAATACTTCAGAAACTTGAGAAATAATTCGTAAAACCATAATAATATACATCCATTCCATCCTTTATGGACTGTAAATGGGTTCTCTTGTAAAGAAAATTTACACTGGCAAATTTATACCATTCTGATAGGACCTCGTTCTGCCATAATATCCACCGAAATCTCATTCCAGGGGGAGATAACTCCTGTATGGAATACAGTATGCAATAACCTCAATAGTATACTAATGGACACACTGTGGATTATTTTAATCGAACTCCTGGTCTTCTTTCCACCTGCTTCCGAAAATAGCGCTTCAGGTGTAACTAGGCAGTCAAAATTAAACAATCTGGCGTAATGATACATCTCCGCTCCGTAACGGAGTCTACATTAAGATAATGCATAGACTCCACTATTATGCCTTAAAGGGTGCACTCCAGAGATTCTTCCATTCGGCATGGAATAGACTATGGGTCCGTTATTCGGCCACCAGTTGTCGTAAAACCTTCAACCCAAATCACTTATATGTATATATTTTCTGAAAGAGCATGATGAAACTATTATTTTAAGATATAACACTGCTATGTTATAGAAGAATTAAACTCGAACATTCTCCTCCATGCTTGCTTCATTTTTCCTAGAAAACCCCTTAAAAATGTCGAAAAATGGTCAAATTCGGCTCAATTTCCAGAAAAATCTGTAAGAGCGATTTCAATTAAACTTCTTACTCACGTTCCCTGGTCCGGTCTCAACTTAAAAAGGCAAACAAAAGTGGGTGTCAACCTGCCCGTTTTTTGTCAGATTTTCTTCCCGTAAATGAGTCCCGATTTTTAGGCACACCCAAGGGGCATAACTGAGGCAGGACAAACTTTATTCCATGATCCCGATCAGCGTGTAGACGAAGCCAGCACTCGATTTGTACGTACCCGTTTGCAGCGTTGATAATGCTGAATAGGATGGCATTATAGATATAAGCTATTAAGAAGACAAGAAGAATTATGATGTAGCAGAACAAGGGCAGTCTATCGTATTATGAAATTAGAGAGGGGCCATTACTACGAAACTGTGGAGGGCCGCCTTAGGTCCTTATCACTCACTCCATCAAGGTCACCAGTCACAACATGTTTGCATGGTGCATAGATAAAGTTCGATGATTCACAATCACAACTATAGCCCCCCGACTTGTATAAGTTCCAGTCAAACTCCTTGACAGCATTAGAGTAATTGAATATTTTGGTGGCTATAGATTTAGTATACTGACATGAAATGCAAGGAGGTTCTGTGAACTTAAAATAGTTTGGTACAGTGTTGCGTATCTCTGGATCATTCAGGATTCGAGGTAAATTAATAATGTCCAGTCCTTTATCTAGGTAGTTGAGTTTCAAGAAAAGCCGATCTTGGGATGTTCCGATTATGTTCACTGGACGATACAACCGAAAATACGCTATATCTTGACATACTTTAGTGAGTTTGGGTGGTATTATATTTCCTGCAGACGCAGATTGTTGTATATCTCTGACTATAGGATTTAAAGCTCTCAGAGGTAACGCATACAGAACCCAACAGACTGGTGATAGGATTCATATCGTCCAAAGCCGTCGCGGGGTATTATAAAAAGAACCCCTAAAATGAACTCTTCAAAAAGACCAGTCTCTCGGTGAATATTGACGGCGTAACGACTCCGGATCACCTACTGAGAACGCGGTTTAACTCGTCCTCAAAGACTAGTTCATTCACATCGGCTTACCTGAGCTTGTCCGATAGCATAGGACGTACCGGAGATAACTTCGGTAATAACCTGGTTCGATTATTACAACGGTTCTACCCTCTACGCCTTCAACCTCGACCAGTCCTACGCCGCGGAAGACCACCTTCAGCTCCTAAGACAAGGCAACGAACGTCTGAAAGCGATCTTCGAGGAACCATTGCCCGAAAATGTGAGCTGCACCGCCTATGCCGAATTCCCAGCACTGTTCGAGGTGGATAAGTCTCGCAACATCGTCTCCATTACACCATGAATAAGAACGAACCGTACGTTCGTTCACATCATTCACACCGACCGTACGTTGGACACTAGCGTACGCGGCGTGTGCCCGGCTGAATAACAAGCGTCTAGTCCGTGATCCATAATTCAGCCGTCGTCCATTAGAAAATATCCGCGTCCATAATCCAAAGACCTATTCCATATTCCATATAACAGTATTAGCACCAAAAAGACAATCATAGTATACATAAACATAGGCTTGTTTCCTGCAAGAGAGAAGCGGTTTTCAATGATGCCGGCAAGACATCATGATGTTCCAAAAATATCAAATCCGTATTGCTGATCAGTATTCTTAATCCATAATTCGTTGTAAAGTCGTCATCTAAAGAATGATGTATCTCAGCCACGCTTTGATTGTGACTGTTCATATGGGTACCATGAGGATCTTGAAGTACATGGGTTCATACGGCCCCTAGCCCCGGGTTAAGCGGAATTAGACACAAGTTACGAAACGTAGCGCCATAGATCTTGCATGCTACGTTCGTATTTTTTTATCAGCATGCGATATGTATCGCCAAATTTGAGAAACTTTGAGTGGAGGCGTTTGGTGGAATAGCCCTGTTTTATAAGTTTCTGTAACAATGTTTTGTGACGTTGATTAAAATCGTCACATTTAACACAGGATCTAGCAAATGCTACTAAGCGAGATATGTATACGCCATACCAAACCACGCGCTACGAACACCAGCGGCTTATATGGTGAACAACGACGTCGCGAGTCTCCCCGGGGATTATTGTGTGGTGTTTTATTTCCGGAACCGGCAAGGAAATTTTCGATTCCTCAGGACATCCTCCGGAATATTATTCGAATTTGTCAAATTTATCGAAAACAATAGTAAATTCCGTTATTAAAGCGATAGACAGCTTCGAGGACATAACTCTTTTACTTGTAGTTACTACTGTATATACGTCTTACTTCAGCTTATACGGGGTATATCCCTGTCCAGTATCGTTACGGATTTCGATCAGAACCATTGTCATAACGATTGTTATGTATATAACTTTGTCAGACGATATTTGTTTGCATTGTTTGCATAATCTGCTTCTTATGTATTGTAGCTGTTAGATCATCTGCTTTCTTCATAATAATAATAAAAATGATTATGTAAACCACACACGCATTGGTTTCTCATTCTACGTAAAGCGATGTCAATCTTTGTCTTCATCATTCGAGTCAATACATATGGATGCGAACGGATGGCGTGCCTATCTGTCGCGAGCCTATTTCAACTCGCAAAACCCCATTAGTTTCACGGAGCCTTCTAAAGTACACGCCTTATTGAAGGCTAAGGAATATGACGTAGCGCTTAAAGATTTGACGCAGTCATTGGGCGACCAGGACGCCTACAGTTTGCAAAAGCCCGTTCGATACACCTTCAGGAAAAACAAGGTCGTCACGGCGGGGATCTTTGGGATACCGATCTAGCAGATTTGTCGAACATATCCGAGCACAGCGATGGCGTGCGGTTCCTCCTGTTCGCCATAGACGTCTACTCGCGATATTTGTGGGTTATCCCTCTTCCCAATAAACAGCATAAGACTATAATCTCGGTACTCCATCAAATCCTGATTGAGGGGAGACAACCAAAGTCTCTTCGTTTCGACAAAGGAAGCGAGTACAACAACCGATGGGTAAAAGCCTATTTGAAGAAGAAAGACATTCATTTCTACGTTACCCATAACGAAAAGAAAGCCAATTACGCGGAAAGAGTCATCAGGACGATAAAAATAATACATATAGATATTTCACCCATAAACAGAGCTACCGGTATTTAGACGTCTTACAAGACCTGGTGCGCGATTACAACAAACGACCGCACACATCTCTACGCAACAGAAGTCCTTCCGACGTTAACGAAGGGAACGAAGTCTCTCAAAACGCGACGGAGGAGAGGTAGAGTCGAAAAACTGGTTAAATACCTGGACTGGCCTGTCAAATTCGCGAGTTGGGTTTCCCAGGAGGACATCGAGACCGTCCGTTAGTTGGCAGAAGCTAGGAGCGCTATATGATGTGTGCGAAAGTGTACTTAAGGGGTGGTATAAGTGATTTACAATCAGACCATCTCCCACGTGCAAAGCATCGACATCGTTTTTAACAATCATGGATTATACAACAACGAAATTAGTACATCCATTTAGTGATGGGTCCTACCGCTAGTGGAAAGAGTGTATGGGTAGATAAGTTATAGCGAGGTATTAACGAATATGTTCAACCTACACCGCACAGAATTAACTACTCTTGTGGTAAATGGCAACCTCTTTACGAAGAAATGTCGAAGGCGGTTTGTCAGAGGAATACCCCACGATCTAGGCGCCGACGCTTATTTTGATCCGACCGTGAGGAATCTGATCATCATAGACGATCTCATGACAGAAGCGAAAAACGACACGAGAATATCCGACCTGTTCACAAAAGGATCCCACCATGACAACTCATCGCCTATCAAACCTGTTTGAGAGGGGGACAAACAACAGATCGTGTTATTGGGTCGTCGCATTTACCTGACCCGTCTCGATTACTTCACGAAGATGCCATTTCCATCCTATGTGGTTCCAAGTTCGTAAACCTAAAACCGACCACACCGAAATCGCGACGACTCGGGAAAAATATCCTCACAAATATCCGGAGAGGCGATGGTCTATACACGAAGCAAATACCGCCATGGTTCAAATTACAACGCATATAAGGGAAGTAAAAAAAGGGAAGTAAAATAAAGTCACGGAGCAGACCGGAGGTAGGAGAGGGGTCAAAAGAGCACACGTAGCAGCGGATAACGGGCATCCAAACGCTAAGACCGCTAAAACGCTAAAACGGTGTTACGTAAAATATGAAGGAAACAATTGGGCATTCGTACACTACTGGCGTACAGTGACTCTATCAACGAGAAGAAACTTAAGTATATGAACGAGGGATACACCGAGAGTCAGGCTATCAGTTTTGAAGAGGAGGACTTTACCCCGCAAATGAGAGTCGCTACAAGAAGCAGTCGCCAACACGGTGTCAAATATACACGCTCTCCAAGAGAAGGATCGTATCATGGGTGAAATAATGAACACGTGTAAAAAGCTGCAAAATGGAGATGAAGTGGATTTTCATGAAGCGTGGGGCACTAGCGTTCAGTTGAGAAAACAGTTATTAGATCAACTCTAGTAGAATCAAGAGACAACTCTCGTATACTTTTTCAAGTTGCGACAGTGCAACACGTAATTGGATTTAGGACGAAGCAGAGCGCGAATTATTCAGAAGACGTACCTTCCAAACCGAGTTTGTCGCCCAGTTGACGAGCATAGAGCGAGAGCATGTCGGCGGTTATTTTTAACTTCTCGGGGGCTAAGGGATAGTCGTCGTGGGAATCGTGTAGATGATGGGGATAGTCCAAATCGATCTCAAGAATGAAACCTTCGGGGCTGTCGTCGGCCACACGAATCACATCTAGCGCCTGAATATTCTCGGGACTCAACCAACGGAATCCGTGCGTCGGTAAAGTCTCAGACATTGCATACCTGTGGAGGTTATTCGCGTCGAGATACATCAGGTACTGAGTAGAGTCTTTCGGTCGATAACCCGGGAGACTGGGGTTATTGGCCTTGGCGTGGCGATGGGAGATCACCGAGACACCGCCTCTAACCCCCTTTGCCACGAACAGATGCATATCGATGCCCATGAGAAGTTCTAGTCGAATTCTATGGTGTTCCATTTCGGCCATTTTTGCGTCGCGCGTCGCAGGCGACGGGAAAGGTGATGTCGCCCTTCCCGTCGCGTTCTTATCATGTTAAGAGATAGAACGCGACGCGACGTCGCCCTTTTTAAACGCGACGTCGCTCACGACGTCGCCTGCGAAGTCGCCCTTTCCGTCGCGCGTCGCCTTTAGCAACGCGACGCTATGGGCGACGTCGCCCACGATGTCGCCCTTCCCGTCGCGTTCTTATAATGTTAAGAGATAGAACGCGACGCGACGTCGCCCTTCCCGTCGCCTTCCGGTATTTTAGGACAAAATCGAGCTGCGCATGCTTAGGGAGCAGCTATTGCGATGGGGATCGTATGGTGAGGCCGCCATTTCATGAATGAGCTCTGCCACTATCGATGAAGGTAGCCTAATGTCGGCGTAAATGAATAAAGATTATCCTGCATTATCGTACAGCTTTTAAACGGTGTTAAATTTTAGTCGATGCTTGGAATGATACCTGTTATGAAATTTATCGGAAAGTCGTTGTGTTGTACTGTACACATTATATCTTCGCTTCCAAAAGATACGCAACCCCCACATCAGTACATCGTCTTGAATTTCTTTATTCCAATTTCTTTATTGGATCTACGCGTGTATGCGTGTGTGAGGCTTTCATGTGTTTGTGTGTTTTCATTTTTCAGATGTCCTTACAGTATACCTCCTTATGTGACCACATTGACCACATATCCGTTTATTTACTGCTGTCCAACACTGTATACCTATCTATAAGAGCTAGATCTATAAGCTTTCAATTCACCGGAGAGAGATAGTCCTATATGAAGTTGTTTTACTGTGAGAATTTTGTTCTTTCTGCTCTTTCTAAGAATTGACTGGAGAATATTAGTACTTCTGCACTCTTCAGATCATCCGGCATTTCCACGATCGTACTAGACGATTGAACTTAAAATCAGGACGAGTTCTTGGAGTTCAGTTAGGTTGCTCTTAACTGCAGGGATTCTTTCCTCAATTTCAAGAAAAGATTAAAAAATTCTGCTCATTTTCCTCCTTGAAACACAATTGTCGTCGAATGGCCTGAACAAAACCTGGAACAAAATTCCTGAATTATTTTAAGAGTGCATATCAACGAGATTTGAATTTTTCTTGAAATTGAGGAAATTGAAGAATCTCTGCAGTTACAACGCCGTAGACAAGTTTTCAGATTTGTGGAGGGGGGGGGGTGGCTATACTACCACAGCAAAATAAGACAAGGGTCCAGGGGCCGCCTATGCCTCGAAGCTCCAGTATCCCAGATGGCTGGAGCTGCGTTCTTGGCCTTTTCTAGTGAATAAAACTCAACATTAAAACGCACACGTTGTAACCAGTTTTTTAAATCTTTTCTTGTTTTGTGTGTGTGTATTTTCTTTTCAGGGTCAGTAAACCTACGGAGCCGTAAAATTGACATACAAAAAAAAAAAACTTATCATCTCTGGATCCCGTGATATTATCTCGGGGCCCGACTTAATTATCTCGAAATCCCGTGATATTATCTCGGGGCCCGACTTAATTATCTCGGGCCCCGACTTATTATCTCGGGATTCTGAGATCGGGATTCCGAGATAATTGTCCAATGGAATTGAAGGGCCATTCCGCCAGTTTATCGACTGTTCTGTTACGTCGCTGAAGTTATTTCCTTATTCCTTAGTCCAGTTTCTGAATCGAGTTATGTCAAAGTAGTAACCTTCATGAAAATCGATATATATTTCGACAACCATTATGTCTTTCATAACACGAATGGAACCATGTTTTCCCCAATAATTTTTCCTCGCTATGAATATAATTGTGAGTAGAATACTTCAAAATATTTGCCGTTAAGATCATTTCTAAAGGATCGTAGTAAAATCCGTGTACATTCAACAATATTTTTCTAGCCACTTTAAGAGTGATCTAGATATCTTCCTAATAAATTTATCTATCTCCCTGACCCATTTTTATACGCCCGCCAAAAGGCGGACGTATTATGTGATGGTGGTTTCCGTCCGTCTGTCTGTCCGTCCGTCTGTCCGTCCATCGTGTCCGGTCTATATCTGGAACAGTTTTCTATCTACAGTTCTAATTTTTTGTGAGTGGATACCCTACGGAGAGACGATGTGTTGCGTAACAAAATGAAGGTCGAGGTCAGAGGTCACAGGTCACTGTTGCCTAAAATCAGGAAATCATTGATCATTGACAGTTTTCTATCTACAGTTCTAATTTTTGGTGAGTGAATGCCCTAGGGGGAACGATGTCTTGCATACCAAATGTAGGTCGAGGCCAAAGGTCAAAGGTGACAGTGTGACAGAAAAAATCAGGAAATCAAGGCCGAAGGTCAAAGGTCATTGTGACCCCAAAATCAGAAAATTATTCAAACTAACATTTTTTTGTGTCAGTAGATACATTAAGGGAACACGATGTGTCACATACCAAAATGTAGGTCAAGTGACCTGGTCAAAGATCAAGGTCACAGGTCAAGGTCACTGTGACCCCAAAATCGTGAAATTGTTAAAAATCATGATTTTTTGTGTCCATTGAGAAATTATGGGGAGACATCTACCAAAATTTAGGTCAAGGTCAATAGTCAAGGTCACTGTGACTCCAGAATCAAGAAATCTTTGAAAATTATTTTTTTTACATTCGGGGGACGTGATGTAGCACATACCAAAATGTAGGTCAAGGCCGAACGTCGAGGTCATTGACCCCCAAAATCATAAAATTCATAAAAATCATGACTTTTTCGTGTCCATCGATACCAAAATCAGGTCACTGATCCGAAAATCAGGAAATCATTAAAAAATAACTTTTTTTCTGCCAGTAGATACATTAGAGGGACATGTGTTACATACCAAAATGTGGGTCAAATGTCAAGGTCACTGTCACCCTAAAATCAAGAAATCATTAAAAGTCACATTTTCATATGCCTGACGAAGTCGTGTAATGCGATGTTGTGGTCTGTCCATTCATCCATTAACACTTGTTGTCCATGCGATATCTCTTAGTTTCAAGGTATGGAATGGTACCAAACTTTGAGTATATTACTCGCATGGCAGAGAGGAGCCATACATTTTGAGATCAATGTGTCAAATTACAAGCGTCTAGTCCGTCATTCATAATCCAGCCGTCGTCCATTAGAGAATATCCGCGTCCATAATCCAAAGACCTATTCCATTTTCCATATAACCGTATTAGCACCAAATTCAAAAAGACAATCATAGTATACATAAACATAGGCTTGTTTCCTGCAAGAGAGAAGGGGTCAACAGTTTTCAATGATGCCGGCAAGACATCATGATGTTCCAAAAATATCAAATCCGTATCGCTGATCAGTATTCTTAATCCATAATATTCGTTATAGAGTCGTCATCTAAAAAAAAAGATGTATCTCAGTCACGCTTTGATTGTGACTGTTCATATGGCTAAGGTCACAGTCCTTCAAAACTGAATCAAGTTTATATCCCCTATAGAGTCCTATCCCCTACATGTATATGGCATTCGTCCTGTGGAACGTTGTCTCTCATATTTGGAACAGCTACATTTAGTTAAACTGTTGTGAAATAAAAACCATACATTTACTAATTTAACGGGGAGGGGTCCTTTTTGAACTTCATACCTGTTTATTAACTCAAGAACAAAGGTTTACTTCATCAGTTTCTTCTTCCTTCATGAAAAATTCTCCCGTCTGAAAAGAATCCATTTGCAGGAAAACTACTATTTTCTTGTGTTTGACTACGGTAATTCCCCTAATACTTCGATCACCGGAAGTGCAGCAATAATGGCATAAATCTGCCAATATTCTCCATGGCACCAGCCACAAAGTTTTGTCATTATATGACTTTTCTTCAATTTGAATAAAGAATGGAAATGTCACTTTTTCTCTTTATTTGAATAACAAATTTGAAAAGTGAACTTCCTGTGATTTAATTATTAGGGGAACTACCGTATTGTCGATTTCAGTGTGGGATATGTGGGCTCTCAGCTATTGCTTCACGGTCAACTAGTTACCAAGAATTAAGCTCGTTTTAGTTTATCATTCAATGTAAGATGTTATATATGTTACATTCTCAGAAGCACAAAATTGTAGGCTAGCTACCAATTGGAATCAAGGCTGTTAAACAACCTTGAAATTTGGACCAATGTAATTCCAGATACACGGGCGCATATTGACTCCCCTTGGGCTCTTGTTAGGTGTTCAAATTGTGGACGACATACCCTCCGAGCCAGCGCTAAATGGACTGAAGCCCGATGTTGTCAGTTTACATCGACTGTATCTGTTGGTCCTGTTCATCCAGAAATTCGTTTTGTGCTACTTTTTCTTACAGTGGCACTAAACGGATTTCTGGACGAATTTACAGATATATTTGTTAGGAAGATATCTAGACCACTCTAAAAGTGGCATAAACAGATTTATGGAGGAATAGGACCAACAAATACAGTCGCTGTAAATTCACCATATCCATTTAGCGCTGGCTCGCAGAGTATGGCGGCCCCGCTTCAAACACCTAAAAATGGCTCAGAAAGATAGATAAGTTTATTTGGCCACCACTCTAGAAGTGGCTATCAAAGTATTGTGGAATGTACGCGGAATTTACTACGGTTAATGATCTTAACCCTATCTGGCCTGGGCTTTTTGGGACCTGTCCAGGCCTGGTAGGGGGGGGGGGCGAAATGGTTCCCCTAATTATTTTTCTTACATAAACATGCCTCGTTTCCTCTGCTTGACCACTTTCCCCTCTGACAAACACGCAGTGGGGAATATGTATTTCACAAACACGTCTATTTTTTGTTTGTCTTGCAAATATCTGGGGGGAGGGGGCCATGCCCCCCTTGTCTACGGCCATGAGTTAAGAGCAACTTACCCGAACTCCAAGAACTCGTCTTATATTTGAAGTTCAATTGTCGTCAAACGTCTAGTACGATCGTGGAAATGCCGGATAATTCGAAGAGTGCAGAAAAACTAATATTCTTCAATCAATTTTTAGAAAGAATAGAGAGAACATAATTCTCACAGTAAAATAACTTCAATTCCATCATAATTTCTTTTTTTTTCTTCTTTTTGAGAGCTATAGGACTATCTCTCTCTGCTAAATTGAAAGCTAAAAGATCTACTACAATCTGTCGGGACGTGACAGGTTGAGTACCGGTATACAGTGTTGGACAGCAGTAAATAAAAGGATATTTTCAACGCCCTGGTCAATGTAGTAACATAAGGAGGTATACTGTAAGGATATCTGAAAAATGAAAACACACAAACACATAAAAGCACACATAAAAGCCACACACACATACACGCGTAAATCCAATGGGAATGAAGAAATTCAAGACGATGTACGGATGTGGGGGTTGCGTATCTTTTGGAAGCGAAAATATAATGTGTACAGTACAACACAGCGAGTTACAGATATTCCGAGAGATCATTTCATAATAGGTATCATTTCAAGCATGGACTAACATTTAGCACCATTTAAAAGCTATACGATGATGCAGGATAAGCATTATTCATTTAAGCCGACATTACCTTCATCGATAGTGGTAGAGATCATTCATGAAATGCCGGCCTCACCATAAGATCCCCATCGCAATAGTTGCTCCCTAAGCATGCGCAGCTCGATTTTGTCCTAAAAAACTGGAAGGGGACGGGAAGGGCGACGTCGTGGGCGAGGTACCGAGAGATGTGACGGAGGTGTGCGAAGAGACACGGAGAATACCGAAGAGGCCCGGCGAGTTCGTTGAGGTCCGTGAAGATGTGCCGGAGGTGACCGAAAAGACCCGGAGGTGACCGGAGAGTGCCGGAGGTGACCGAAAATACCCGAATGTGATCACCGGAGAGTGCCGGAGGTGACCGAAAAGACCCGGATGTGACCGGAGAGTGCCGGAGGTGACCGAAAATACCCGAATGTGATCACCGGGAGAGTGCCGGAGATGACCGAAAACACCCGGAGAATACCGAAAAGACACACGGAGAATACCGAAAACACCCGAATGTCACGAAAAAAACGTATAAAAGGGGAAATTTTTAGGGGTTTGGTGCATTCATCGGCCTGCCGAACGGAGCTATCTCACCTGCCTGCCTGACCAGCCTACCAGCCTGAACCACTCTGACGAGAGGAGCTATTTGCCGGGGCCTCACTGCAGCATGAGACGTGGAGAAGATTTTCCAGGGGACCCAGCAGCACCTCCGTCTGAAGTCTTGCCCCAAGACGAGCGTGTGAGTGACATTTATCGACGTCACTGGACCACCATACGCCATTGTTTTCACCGTCACCGTCGTCTATTGGACTTGTATAACTTTCGACTGCAGGACCTCACGTATCTTTCTACCTATGCCGAGAACATTTTCACAGACCAGGTGACAGCTTTCAACTTGACTATGACATTCGGTTACATCTTACGGCACAAAGAGACGGACCAGTTGCGGTATTATTACCCCAGCAATAATACCTATGTGTTTGATCAGCCGTTCACGGTGACGGATGCGATTTCTCTGGAGCCACTCATCGACCAACTCACTACGTTGGACCCATTGGAATGGGCCCGGTTGCAACGCCCCAATACCAAATGGCTTGTGGAAATGGTCACCAACGTCACATTTTTCGTCACCAAAATGAGAGATCATCCTATCGGTGCTCCTGTTATACTGCCACCTTGGCTGCTTCATCGAAACGGACTGTATGCATTAACGGGAGGGACAAATGGTCCCTACAAAGACCGGAAATGTCTGTTTCGGTGTTTGGCCGTGCATGTGGACGAGTGTAATCCCAACTTTTGCGACAAAGTGGCCAATGGCTATTGGAGACAGTATTTACAGGAGCAAGGCCTGGATGAGCGGCAGTTCCGTGGAGTCGCGTTCAAGTATTTGGATGTCGTGGAAACTCTGTTCAACATCAATATCTTTGTATACCGATTACGATGCGAGGATGACATATTTGTGGCTGAATTGGTTCACCGCTCAACAGAACGGTATGCTTCTACGATGAAAGTCAATGTCTTCGACGACAATGGGGTGAGTCATTTTTCGCTGATCCACGATATGAGCCTGTACGCCCAGTCCTACAGTTGTGCCCAATGCCATCGGGTGTTTCACCACTCTGGGAACCTACATCAGCACGAGAAGATTTGTGACAACAGTGTGAAGCGAAAATTTCCTGGTGGTGTGTATCATAATACGCCTACTATTTTCGAGGAACTGGCCGATGAGGGTCTTATCATACCGGAGGAGGACCGTTATTTTCCCTACCGGGCGTGTTACGATTTCGAGGCCCTGTTGGAACCCATGGACATGTTCTCAGCGAAAACGCAGTGGACGCAGCGCCATATTCCCCTCAGTGTGAGCATTTCCACCAACGTACCCGGCTATGACGCTGCACCGGTCTGTTTCGTGTCGTCGGGGGATTCCCATGAGTTGATTACCCGCATGATGGGTTATTTAGAGGAAGTCAGTGTGGCCAGTACGGAATTGTTGGTGTCCAAGTTCCAGGACGTACTGGACCAACTGGACGATCGGATTCCTATACCCGGTGTATCGTTTAGTGACGATGAAGAGTCAGAGTCCGAGTCGGAGTCGGAGCCGGAACCCATTCAGTCGCAGGATGTCCCTTTACCTAAACCGTATGCGGAGAAATTGAAAGCCCGCTTCCTACAATACCTAGGCCAGTTACCTGTGCTCGGCTTCAACTCGGGGCGATACGATCTTAACATGGTGAAGGAATTTCTCTACCCTTACTTGGCCCAGGCTAATACCATCAAGTCCGTCATCAAAAAGATCAATAATCATATGGCCCTCACTACCACATCACTCCATTTCCTGGATGTACGGAACTACTTAGCTCCCAATTATAGCTATGATCAGTGGGTGAAGGCGTATGACTGTGCACAAACCAAAGGGAGGTTCCCTTACACGTATATATCGACGCTCGACCGCTTGGAGGAAACACAGTTGCCACCCCGGGACGCGTTCTTTGACGATTTGAAGCAAGTGGAATGTCCGGAAGACACGTACCGGGAACTACAGCAGGTATGGAACGACCAACATATGCCGAGATTTCCTGATATGGTATAATAACTTAGATGTGGTTCCTTTCCCCGAAGCGGCCGAGAAAATAGTTCGACTCTTTCGTCGTGAGATGCACGTCGACATATTCAAGGAGTGCTTGAGTTTACCGGGTCTGGCACTTCGCCATCTCTTCCAAGATTGTCCTACCTACTTCTCGCTGATACAGCAAAAAGACGCGGACATGTATGATTGTCTAAAGCAGAATATCGTGGGTGGGCCCAGTCTTATTTTTCACCGCTACCACGAGAAGGACGTCACTACTCTCCCCGGTGGGAAACCCTGTGCTAAGATCATCGGATTCGATGCCAATGCCTTGTACCTGTGGTCTCTTGCCCAGCCCATGCCCAGCGGTCATTATACGCGCTGGTTGGCGGAAGGCCAGCATTTCACACCGCAACGCACCCCCTACTGGCTGACCAGTGGTTGGATTGGGAAGCCTATCGACGGGGAATTTCCATACGCCATCAGACCAACGCCACAGAGAAGCGCATAGGAGATCGTCGACTCCCCGTCGATGGGTTTGCTATTATCCACAATAAGCCCACCGTATTCCAGTTTTATGGATGCTATTGGCACGGCCACGAATGCCATTTCAGCGCTGGACGCTTCAACCAACGACGTGGGAAATCGGCGGAAGAATTACGGGAAGAAGTGCAGGAGAACGGTGATTACGTCAAAGAGAGTCACTACTCTCGACCATCTCATCGAAATGTGTGAGTGTGAATTTCACACCATGTGCCAGGCCCTCCCACATTTACGCCGTTTCCTTAAAACGCGCGAGTACCCTCTCAGTCGTCGGCGACTCCTGAGTCTGCCACAGATGTTCGACGCCATTCGTTCCGGGGACCTCTACGGCTTTGTGGAATACGACCTGCATGTTCCCCACACTCTTAAGCCACTCTTCGCCCAGTGCCCTCCCATCTTTAAGAACACGCTGGTGGGTCGGGATGACATTGGAGACACCATGGGTGCCTATGCTGAGCAACACGAGTGTTTGCCTCGACCTCGACGGATGTTGATTGGCAGTATGTGGGCAGAGAAAATCTTGCTGGGCACTCCGCTACTACAGTGGTACATCAGCCACGGTCTGGAAGTCACACGCGTGTACCAAGTGATACAGTACGTACCCAACGCCTGTTTTTCGGGTAATGCCGACATCGTGACGTCTGCCCGTCGTCAAGGTGATCAAGATCCGAGTAAGGCCATCATCGGTGAATCGTGAAAATTGACGGGCAATGGCTATTATGGCAAAACGGTCACGAACCAAGATAAGCACGTGAACGTGAACATCTGTACCACCCCACAAGCCCGCAAAAAGGTCAATTCCGCTCTGTTTCGGTTCGTGCAGGTCATCGATGACGACACGTATGAAATCACTTTAGCCAAGAAGACCATTCGTTACAACCTACCCCTTCAAATTAGATGTATGGTATACCAGGTGGCCAAGCTGAGGATGCTCCAGTTTTTATATGATTTCATGGGTGTGTATTTCGATCCATCCGATTGGCAACTCATGGAGATGGACACGGACTCTGCCTATATGGCCGTCTCTAATGCGGATTGGGAGTCACTCGTCAAGCCTGAAGTACGTGCGCAGTATGAGGCGGAACGGGACCAGTGGCTACCCCGACGTGACCATTACCAGTACGACAAGCGGAGGCCGGGCCTGTTTAAGTTAGAGTGGAGTGGGGATGCCATGATTGCTTTCTCCTCGAAGACGTATTACTGTTACGGTGGAGACCAAAATAAGTTTAGTTGCAAAGGGGTGAACCGGCGCGATCCCAACATCGACAAAGCCTTGTACCTGAACGTGCTGCAAAGCCAGGCCAGTGCGACTGGCACTAACCGAGGATTTCGCGTGGTGGACCACCAGATGCGAACGTACATCCAGAAACGAGATGCCTTCACCTTCTTCTACCCCAAGCGGAAAGTCCTTCCCGATGGCATCAGTACTACTTACCTGGACTTGTGAAACTATGACATTTGATATACTTTTCATGATACGAGTTAAAACTAGTACTGTAAAAAAGTCAGAAGGGTCGCCAGTCCTAAGTGCAGGGCGTGGGTTCGAATCCCACGCTCTGACAGTTTTTGACACACCACCTGTATTCTTTTGTACATAGTCTATACATTCTTGTTCACTTGAATAAAAAAAGTCAAAAACATCACTTGTGTTTTTCATGAATCTTTTTTATTGAACATCAATAAACGTCAGAACAACAACGTCATAACAAAAAAACAATACCACCGCGCAGTGCATTGAATCAATTAAGTCAACCAGAGAAATGGGGCATGCACATTAAAACGAGAGGCAGTCCAGTCGTATACGAGTACATCACGGTCTTCGGCTTGAGAATAATCATCAAACATTTGTATGATCGTTTGCATAGAATGTCCTCTACTCCGGTGAGTGAGATAAAACACACAGTACTGTCCGCATACACTACTCAAGGGTCCTTGTAATCTTTTAGTATTCCAGCGCCACACTGTAGTAGATACGTCCATGAACTTCACCAAATCGGGATGCAGGGGTGCAAGTCCGTAGGAATCAAAGTATTCGCCTTGGCCCAGGGCGTCCACGTACACAGCCACCCAATGTTCACCGGGTCGAGTACCAGGCTCTGTATTCAGGAGTGGTTGGGGTGGTGGGAAACACATTGCGTGGAAACACACCTCGAAAGGGTACCCGAGGATCTCGCTGGAGTATGGCCATCAGCTGCTCGGTATCCATGACTCTAGCTGGCGTAGTCACACAGGACGTTTCTTTGCTGATCCACGGTGATGACGTTATCAAACTCGGTGTAGCAAATCACGTTAATGGTATGGATTAGAGGGACGGAGAAACGCAGTTCCAACCGTAAGTTTCCTTTCTTGAGCAAGGCCAGTTGATGATCGTGTTCCAAGGTTGGGGTGAGGTTGAAGGCGAACAAAGTGTATCCACGGCTAAAGTCTCGTCGAGTGATGGTATTTCCTTCGTCCTGATTGTTTTGTCCTGTGGCTGTAAACAGGTTCAGGTAGCTCCGCACATAGTGATGGTTACCAAAATCCGGTTGTAACGGACGGGCTGGAATTTGATGGCCGGCCACGTGCAGTGCCAAAAAGTTGAGGTTGAAATGTTGAAAGTGGAACGGATTCTCATTCCACTGTCCATTGAAAGTGGTGTTGGTCACACACGCCAGGGTAAGACGTTTAGGGAGATCCCCTAGAAATAAATTTTCACGATTGGCCATCATCGTACCTGCTGGCACAGAGAACACCTTGGTCTGTACGCGTCGGATGGGGTACAGGGCTGGTTTTTTCGATAAGGCTTCCATGTGACTCACCAACACGCCCTGTTGCAAATCCACCGTACGGACAAACAGGGCTGCATCTTCTATGACGATCTTGTATTTGGGGGCAACTCCATCGGACATCAAGGCGAACGTGGGATCGGATCGACTTGATCTTGATGGATACACCGTTCATCATGTAGCGGTCTTGCAGGAACAGATCGGCGTGCAGTCGTCCCATCATATCGACGGACCGGCTACCGGTTGTAAACTGCCTGCGATGGCCGAACCCATTATTGGCAACGGTGACGGCATCCATGGCTCCGGGCGTATCCCTGTAGTACAGCGAGGCTTGCAAGTGTGTTTTTTTTGGCATCTTCTCCGTACGACAACAGCGTCTCGATGTAGGTTCGGTACGGGTACGTATTGGTGGACGTACTGATGAGTTTATCGTTCAGACTGATATCCACCTGTTGGAACAAGGAGTGCAGCCAAAGATTCACCGGGCCTACCACCGCATCGTTCCCGATGGGTGTCCCATCGTCGTCCACTATTTTGGCTTTCACGTACAAGTACGTGTGGGCTAAATCCAGGTAGGCCGTATCTTTGTTTCCAATGGTAAATTCCAGCGGTCCCGTGCCCGTCAGGCTAGCCAGGGATCGATGTTCTACCCAACGTCCTTCGGCGACATTGGTCTGTGTGGGTGGAATAGTTCACAAATCCAATTCACTGTTGGTAGACGGAGTGAATGAATGCCATTATGCGAAGATGTCTCTCTTACCCTTCTTCTTCCAGGGTGTGCGTCGTCGGTGTCTCGATCGTCGAATGACTCTTCTCTGTGCCAGTGGTTGTCTTTTAAGGGCTTTGGCGATCAAGACGCTGCCTGCTTCTTGGGCCCGTCGTTTCAAGACTTGTCGGGGTGCCGTGCCTCCCAAGACATCACCGGCCACGCGCAGTCCACTGCGTACCGCTTGTTTACCCACCGCTTTTACTCCCCGTATCACCAAGGGCAAGAACGTTTTCACGATGCTGCCCAGTATGTTACCCAACCCGTGACCTCGTTGCATGCGTGCACCGCTAAAGATGGGCAAGCTACCTCCCGTTTGTTTCTTGTAGTAGTCGGCATAGCTGGCCGTATGGCACTGGTAAGACACGTACATTATACGAAGTGAGGAGAACGGGCTTGTCGGAAATGAAGTGTCAGCACCACTTTCCCTCGTTCGAATGCGACCGGGACGTCCCGTGTCATCTCTTATATCCACCGTGATCGTGTTGATATCGGTGTGTCGTACGGGCAGGTAGAGTATGTGGTTGAAACTCTGGGTGACTTGATCGCCATACTTCTTTCTAATAGGTACCACCCGTAACAGAGGTGTGTTCACATCGCCCACAATATAGCTGTCCACCGCGTCCGAGTAGACGTACATACCCACTTTCATATCCATCACAACGTCACCGTTGTCGGTGGTGGGACCCGCGTAGATGTCGTAAGGGAGACCTAACATTTGCTGTAGCCTAGGATTGAGTTCCACACCCACGTTGGGGCTGAGCAGGATACAGGCCTTGTCGTTGTGTGCGTTGACATCGAAAATCACATGATTCTTGAAGGGATAGGCTTTGACGGGTCTTGAACTATTCGTCATCACCCGTAGAGACTTATAATTCAACAATGTGGTCAGACCCTCTATGAACGCCTTGGGGGTATCGTATTGGCCTTCGGGTAGAGTCAGTCGGCTTACTTTGCCTTCGTAGGTCACCTCGTACCATACTTCCTTGCCTCGCACGTTGTACCACGAGTAGGGGTATTGAATATCCACCAGTCCACATTCCCACCGTCCAGGTAAATGCAACGGTTGCGGTAATTGGGTCACGTACTTGGCCAAGGTGTTGTCAGGAAACACATCGAGCGAACTGTTACTGGGCAACGTGAGGTAAAACATGACGACTGAGCTTTCTTGCTTCTGCACCTGCCTTTATTAGGGCTCCCAGGCCTTGGGCGGCTGACCGCGTCGTGTGACTTCCTACGTAGTTTCAGGGGGTGGCGTGGTAAAAGGGGTGACGAAGTAGGTGCCCGTCGTTGTGGTGTTTTGGGGGGTGACTCCGGTTCCCAAGAAGGTGGTGGTGGTGGTGGTCTACTCGGCGATTGCTGGGTCCGCTGCATAAAGGCCCAACGGTTAGGATTCCCCACCAATTCTTGAGGGGTGTGTGTGTCTTTCAACCCCTGAGCAAAGGCTTCCCAGCCCGGTGGATTAGAGTGTTTGCGAGAGCGTACCGTATCGTTGATCAAGTCGGTGATATGAGACCCCGGTGTAGCAATAATGGTTGTCCCGCAGTACTAGTTGTCCGAAGGACAACCTGTATCTGGCAGTGGTTGTCCTGACTGAAACTGGGTGTCACCCTCCGGGGGACACCCAGTTTCAGGTACCAGCTGTCCACTCGATATATATTACTCTTCACGTTATAATGCATTATATATTATATTTGCACCTGGACAACTATTCATGGGGGACAACCTGTCTTATTACAACAGTGGCAATATTAGTTGTCCCCCATGACGTGCTGTCCATCGTATTATCAGACAATCTAGGTCACGGCATAAAGGTGACAAATTTGCAGTGGCTCGGCAGCTGTCCCAAGTGGTGCAGGGGAAAGAGGCGCGGTAATATGGATGAGCGGGTTCCAGTAAGTTGTGGGTTCGAATCCCATCCCTGTCACATTACATTTTTTATTACGATACATTATCATATTTTCCATACTAATTTTTTTCACGGATCATTTGTGGATTAATGACGCCAGGTGGACATTATATTTTGAGGCTAAATTTTTGATACATATATTTTAATGTTCCTATTACTTAGTTCTATTTTCCAAATATATTTGGCGTATTATTCGTCAGTTTCTTCCTATCACAGTCAACACTGTTTTTGTTGAATTGATGTACATTTTTTATATACAACAACATATTTCGCTCTCAAATTAATCCACGTAGGCCTGCATAATAAGATGGAGGCAAACTAACACAATTCTAATTTTGAAATAGACACTGTAGGTACAGAAGTTGCGGCATTTTGTATTGCAATGTGGTTGTTTCAGGTTAATCCGAAGGTGTTTAATCCGAATCTGCTTGTTTCCAGATTAATTTTACATACTGAAACATCAGAACTGCTAATTAACCGTAATGAGCAAGTCACTTGAGCATTTGGTGCCAATCTCTGCCGGGTAGGAAGGCCGTCTTCCCCCGGCCGTCCCCCCCCCCTCCCCCCTTATATCATATGTTCCTAGCCTGTGCGAAACGACAATTTCTGCAAGAAATAATGAGCTTTTTAGAACGAAATTATTAACGATGACTTGTTTAGTATACTCCCCCCCCCCCATTCCCTCCCCTCTCCGCTACCCCCCATTATCCTGAATACCGATGGGTTTAACCATTTCCGTTAGGGGGTGAAACTTGACAAGATAATGTAATACAATTAACAATGGTCACTCTAATGGCCTCACGGTGAAGTCATCTTCCCTGAAAGTAGTTTTAAATCTATTTTAGCCAATTTTCATTATAAATATTTTTCGTACCCCTTGAGTTAGGGGCTGAAACCTGTGTGATGACGTCACAGTGACGTCATTATTGAAAAAGGCACCTTTGTGTTTCATTTCTTCGCAAACACTGCATGATAAATTAGTCAATCAAATAGTTTTAGTTCACTTTTCCATGCAGAAAAGCAAACGTTTTGAAGAAAACTGACGAAAACATCACTTTTCTGATACCCACATGGCTTCCATTTTGAATTTAACCTTTATTCTCTGCACATAGATTCAAAAAGACCCCAATATGATAAGCTACAAAGCTACGGAGTGTCAGCTCTCAAGTATTTATCGTTCCGGATAGAGGATACAAAGTTTGATACGATGCCCCCCCCCTCCCCCACCCCACCCGGCCTGGTAGGGTTAACCCCACCGTATGGCATCACCACACCAGAATTCTTCTCACCCGATCTGGTAGGGTTAACCCTACCGCATGGCATCACCACACCAGAATTCTTGCGGGAAAATTGCATGAACTCAAATTGGAAAAATGTGACTGAATAATTCGGCCCAAAAATTCAGATGCGAATTTGCGAATTTGAATGTGAATTTGATTACGTCATTGTGACGTAACCAAAGAGACTGTTTCATATATAGTGTGCGCGCTTTCAGCTCCTAAGTCTAAGAGATATTAAAACTATTTATACCGGTGAGTACGAAGAGAAAAAGAGAGCTGATACTTTCTGACTTTCCCGCGAATCTTATTGCCGTCATTTTGAGACTATTTGCATGACAGCATGAGCAAAGGATCATGTGAAAATGACGGTCACGAAATATCCCCATAAAATTGTGCTTTCGGTCATTTCCGTTCATGTTTTCGTACTTTTCTTGCCTAAAAGAGCATCAAAGTAATTTATTTTGCCAAAACTAATTATTCTCTATAATATGAATTAGTTTTTGATATAAAATATCGAAAAATTTAGAAAATCAGTCCAAAAAAGAATCGAAAAATGGCTTCCGAAAAGATGACGCCACTGTGACGTCATGATGGCGACCATCTTGAATTGTTTAGCATTTCATCATAGAGTTTGACTCAACTATATAGTATGGAAAGTTTCAGCCCTCTACCCAAGATAAAACGAAAAATAGATGGGGCGTTGAAATTCCCCCATCCTCCATCCTCAGGTGGAGACAACCTCCAAATCAACCAGACCTGGTAGGATTAAAACAATCCGTTTATCGGCTACGCATACTATCATTGCCTTATTGAGCAACTTTACATGCTGAGGTCTGATACTGGACAACTATTCCCAGGTGACGGACAACCCTTAATACGACTTACTTAATCGCGATAAAACCTGGACAACCACTTCTATTGTCAGACAACGTATCCCGGGTGTAGTTGTCCATGGACAACCTATGATGGTATCAGTTGTCCAGGGACAACTCACAACAGTATATGTTGTCCATGGACAACCTGTCCCAGTAATGGCTGTCCGACGGACAACCACTAACTAGGACAACGTTCACCTTCACACCGGCACCACTCGGTTTCGAATAAGCAGTTCCCCCTGATCGCTCCAACCCATATCGGGATTTTGTTTCACCCGGTCCAACAATAAACGAGCCTTGGTCTTGAATGCCTTAGGGACACTGGCCAACACTTCCTCTTCCAGCTGAGGTGATGATGGCGGTGTGGGTGCTGGCGCTGCTGGTAGTGGTGCTGGTGGTGTACTACCCCTATATTGATCCATAAACGTCTTGTACCGGTTCAGCGTCTGATGGTAGAGTTGAATTTTCTCGTGATCGGGTAGTCGACGTTGGAGTATACTATTCATCTCTTCGTCGAGAGACTGGAGTTGTTGCACCGTGGGAGATACGGGGTAGGGTGATTGCAAACTCTGTAACAGTCGAGGTTCCACCAGCATCATTTTTTTCGTATGTTCCATGACGTTAGCGTCCCAAGATGGATCCTACTAACGGTCCCAGTACGGTGGCGGCTAAGGGTGCGAGGAGTGCGCCGAGAAATCCACCTCGCTGTAACACCTGTTTCTTTTTCTTTAAACTTCCCGTCTTCTTCACCAGCGTTCGGAGACCCGCCTTGTGCCGTTGCAATTTCCCTTTCTGCAGGGGACTGAGAGGAACATTCCCTTTTAACACATTATGAGCGACTTCACACAAACACCGTACCAATTCTGCGTCCGCGCCGCGCACCAGGGCCCGGCCCACCTCCGGTGGCGCTGTGTAATACGCGGAGCGCCGGCGCGTGCTTCCGTATGCGTGCAGACATGATGAGGAAGTGAATGCTAGAGGGGATGTGTCTTCTTCTTTTATTTGGGTGTGTACACCGTCTGGGACTCTCCGGGAAAAATGTGGGTGCGCAATCGAAGTGCCGAGGGTGTTCCTTGTTTCAAGTCGATGAGTAGATACCCGTGGGCCCCTTGGGTGGCATCTTCAAAGGCTTCCCGCACAAAGGCCGTGTTTTTAGGGTACATCTGTTTCGCCAGGTGCATAATTTGTGATGCGTCTCTGGGGTTTTTGAACAAGACCACATACTGAGCATTCAAACTGATGTTCCTGTGCTCTTTGTTCTTACTGAAGAGATTCTGGACGATGTAGATGATGCTCAACCGACGATGATGGCTCCCTTTCGTAAAGAGACGCGTCACCCGACTGTCCGTTTCGGTCATCAGATCGTCTACCACGACCAACGTATCTTCTGGGGTATCCTCTGGGGGTAATCCTTCCACCAAGGTGAGTCCAGGGATGCGTGCCAGTTCCTCGTACGCAGGCTGCCAAGCTCCATAACACCACAGGATGCGAGCCACGGGTGGTGAAATGAGGGCTGACCCGTGTTGGATGAGCCGTTGAACGAAGTGTGTTTTTCCCGACCCGGTCGGTCCAGCGATGAGACATGTGAAGGGATGCTGCCACCGAGGATCCATCTCGTTATTTGGTGATTTGCGCCCAGCGTTCAGAGGCCCACCACCGTTGTCGTGGATCCCACCGGGGGTCGTAGTCGTGCGGGTACCGTTGCCGTGGTAAACGTGGTACTCGTCCCACTCTAGGTGTTAGCGTCGTGGTGGTGGGAGTCCTAGGTTGCCGTGGTTTTGCCCCGATGGAAGATGATGCGGGTGGTTCGCTTCTGAGGGTAGGACTAGGCACGGGTGGACTCCTGGTGAAGTTCCGCAGAGGTGGAGCAGTAGGACTAGACCGCGTAGTGGGATGGGTTGTAGAACGTGGTGATCTGGTAATGTTCCGCAGCGTCGTAGGAGAGGGAGTGGTAGTGGTGGTGGTGGTGGTGGTGGTGGTGGTGGTGGTGGTGTTGGGTGATTGCACTTGACGTTGGGGGGCAGGACTTGGACGAATGGCGGGTAGGTTGGAACAGGATATCAGGTACGCCAAATCGTAGACTCCTCCTCCAAATAAGGTACCCAGAAGCACTAGTAGACACACCACGGTACCGACTTGTCCTTTTCGAGTGCACAGCAGTAAGGGCAGATGTGCACTATCCATGGTACAACCCTAGACTGAAGGCTGTAGGCGATGTGAGGTAGAATTTATAGCCGTTTCATGTCACGGGCTGAGACCCAGGAATTAAACGAACTGGGCCAACCTTGCCATTTGACGAAATGATAGGGGATGCCACGTCGACGTTCCGTTTTCAAAATCTTTTCCACCGTGTAGTAGTCTTTCCGTGTTTTTACCACCGGTTGTAATTCTGCCTCGTAAAACGTGCCTTGCAGTGTTTCTCCTTGTAGATCTTCCAGTTGATAGACGTGTGGGTGTCGAGGGTTATGGCGAACGATGACAAAGTGCTCGTCACTCCAGTTGGGCAAGTAACTTTTCTCAAATTGCCCTTTGACTTTACTGATCCGTACCACATCCCCGCGTTTGTAACGGGGTGACGTGAGTGGACTTGGTTCTATCGAGTACAGCGTACGGCGCACTTGATGTTCGTTGCGTTCCGTCACATCGATGGGAGCCGGTTGGATACTGCGATGATAGGCTCGATTGTACCCTTGGACCAGTTGAGGTAGCACATCGATGTACCGTCGGGTGTTTTTGGCGGTAAAATACTTGTACATCCGTCCTTTGAAGGTTCGATTGAATCGTTCCACCACAGAGGCTTTGGTCTCGTTGTACGTATGGAAGAAAAACACCTTCTGTTTCTTAAGAAAGGCTTGAAAGTGGCGGTTGAGAAATTCTGTGCCTTCATCCGTTTGCAAATAGAGGGGTTTGCGTTCCGCCTTGAAAATCTGCTGGAATGCTCGTACCAGATTCTCTCCTGTTTTGGTCCGGATGGGTAGCACCCACGCGTACTTGGATAAAATATCGATACAGGTCAACATGTACCGATGTCCATCATTGTGGACAGCAAATCGACTCATATCGACCAAATCGGTCTGCCATTGTGCGTCTACGCCTCCTACGATGACTCGGTTACGGCGAAAATGTCGTCGGGCTGCTCAATGTAAGCTATAAGTGTCTTGGGTTTTTAACCATTCTCGAACTTCAGTTCGACTGATGCCTTGGGAATGTGCAGCTCGAGCGAGCGCTCCCACAGCGCTATAAGCGGCTGGACTGGTTGGGTTGTAATACAAAGCTGTTAACACCTTGTTCACAGTCTTACGCCACGTGGATTCCTGCCGCCCGGCCTTGTGGGTACTCCACGGGCTGCCCCTTCGGATTCCCTTTCGGGTCCCCCTCTGCGTCCCCCTGTGGGTACCCCTCTGGGTTGCGCTGTTGTGTGTTCGCTTCATGAGTAGACACTGACACTCTAGCCTGTGTGCACCCTATAGATATAGTACTTCATCGACAATGGGGACTACTTTTTCCAAGGCCGTCCATAGATCAGGGTCCAGGGTAAGAGACGCGCGCTTTGGGTTCAGACGTACACCAACACCTACGTCCGCTATCGATGAGGTCCACTCGTTTGAGGTACAACAACAGGGTGCAGCCAGGTGTAAGAGTTCGCGTCGGGGTGCAGTAAGTCGTGGACGTCGGGGATAATAATTTTCAGCGCCTGCCATAATGCCGGACGGAGTATGATATGGGGACCACCACGCTGTTCTAACCGGGGAAAAAAAGAATCATCTCTACCACTTCGTAGGTAGACACCCACTCCCACGTGCATGAAATCGACTTCGGGCTCTTTTCCCTGTAACAACCGTGTCAATAGAGTCCACCCTGCTAGGGTTAAACATAGCTTCACCTCTCGGGGTTGTTCTTCGATGAGCTGCAGGTGATTGTCATGGACGATCAGGGTGACGTGGGTGGTGAGTTGGAACAACGCAAGCTCTCCATCTGCTCCGTGCGCTCCCATGGTGGTGAATGACAAAACACCGACTAGGGAGGCCTGTATATATCGCTGTGCAGGGGTTTATACTACACCCTGTCAGTGCCTAGTGGACTCACCTATACTCCCTGCAAAATAAGGGGTTGGGTAATTTTTTATACTATAATGTACCCCTATGGGGTATAATTAACTCCTAGTCCGTAGCCGTACACGTTACAGTTTGTTCATGTGTTCGTGTCTCTCTATCCTAATCCGTACCCGTACACGTTCTGGTTTTATTTTTCCATCTCCCTTCACCCTTCGTGAAAGTCCGTGATCACTCGGTAGTGTCATGTTAAATTAACCCCTAGTCCGTAGCCGTACACGTTATAGTTTTATTTTTTCGTGCCTCTCTATGCTAGTCCGTACCCGTATACGTTATAGTTTTTATTTTCCATGGCCCCACCTTCGTCAAAGTCCGTGATCATTCGGGGTGTAATGTTATAGAGATACGAATTGATTTAACCTGGGAATTGCTATACCAATTTTGTGCAAAAAGAGAGGATTGTAAGTTAACCCAGGAGGCATGACCCGTGCCTTATTGGGCCAATCAGCGACGCGTATATCAACCAATGGTGAGGCCGGAGACAGAACCAATGAACGAGGTTCGCCCCATTTAAACAGCCAATGAAAATCTACTCTATATTCAGTATAAAACCCAGGGACGCGTGGGGGAAAGCTTCATTCAAACCCTTTTTCTCAAGCTGACAAGACCGTATCAAACAGATCCAAGAATCATGAATAGAGTGGCGAAGATGTCGACGGGAGGCGGGATGTTAGCGGCAAAGGCCAAGGTGGAAAGGAAAGAGAGAAGACAGAGGGAGAGACTGGGAAGAAATATAGAAGCTTTTTGGATGGGAGCGATCCAGAGGTGGACGCGGACGAACGTGAATTTTACGCCGCTGTCGTGGGCAGCGTTGTATTACGCCGTCACACGCGCACTGACCACGTTCACCGGGGAAAATTGGATTTCGTGTCTGCGAGATGCCCTGAACGAGGAAGAGAGACAGATCCAACAACAACAACAAAGCCAGCCGGAATTCGTCAATATTGACGAATTGCCGAGAATACCACCACCGACATTCCTGGATGATCTACCCTCAGTACCAGACGACGGTGAACAACAACAACAGCCTGGGCGGTACTTTTTACAGCCTGGTCGGTACTTTTCCACCAGTTTGGAGTAGACAGGCAAACTCCCCATGAATAAAACAGGGTAAACAAATTGACCTTAACGGCCCTTGTCAGGGCCACCCCAATCTTACGAAAGGGGAACTTCTAACGTGGCACATTCAATTAAATTCAGGTCCTACATGGGTGAATCTCCTCTCCTCTATATTCTATGATTACCAATCTCCAACCCCAAAAAAAATCCCTGCCATCAACGTTCCTTTTCAGGGCCAACCCCTAGCCTTCCAAACACATAATACCCTTTTTCAGTGTTCAGGGCCAACCCCTAGCCTTCCAAACACAAAAGACTCTTTTCAGTGTTCAGGGCCAACCCCTAACCTTCCAAACACAAAGACCCTTTTTTTTTTATTTTTCAGGGCCAACCCCTAGCCTACCAATGCAAAATCTCCTCTCCTCTATGATTACCAATTTCCCACACCGCACCACAAAAAAAAAAATTCACACTCGCCTTTTTCCGGGACTACTCGGTAGTTCTCAATCTCCTCGCCTCTATGATTACCAATCTCCCACACCTCACAACAACAAAAATTTTACACTCGGCTTTTTCCGGCACTATTCGGTATATTATTACCGTACATTCATACTAATAGTGTTTTTTTTTATTTTACCTGGGCGCTGTTAGTAGGAAGTTCCCATTTACTAAGTGTTATTTACCTATTGTTACCTAGGTGTGTGCATGTGCAGGAGTGTTTTTTGTGCTTTTAATTAGAAGTTTGCTCTTTCGAGTATAATTGGGGGTCCTCATAAGGACCGTTAGGAAGGTGTAAGGGGATTACATCGATCGGAACAGGTTTTCTCGCCTCTGGGTACACACGGGACATTTCAGCGCGACGAGTGTACACGCTATGGGCTTGTAAGTGGGCGTAGGCTCTGGTCTTCCTGCATGTCTGTGAATACAGCGAATACATAACGCTTGGTGTCCACATGGAAATATAGCGTATTTGGCGTAGCGACTACTGCATTGGACACAGGGTAAATACTGTGCCGCTTCCCATGTTGTGTCTCGCTCCAGTCTTCTTATTTCGGTACAGTAGCACTCAAGATATTGCTGCTGTAAAATAGCCATCTCTTCTTTTTCTTGTTCTTTTTTTTCTCTTTCTGTTTCTTGGTCTTCTTCCAACTCATCTTGTAGGAATTGAGCAATCTGTTCGTCCTCGGTAGGATAGACGTAGGGACTCACGTAGGGACTATTGTCCACTCCATCCATCAATTCACCGGTTGCTTCTTGGTCTTGTTCTTGATGTTGTTTGAACACATCTTGTAGGACTCGTTCAAACCGTTCGTGTTGGGGAGTACTATTGGCGGTGACATCTCCATCCGCTGCCTCTTCTTCTTCTCCTTCTTCGTCGTCTTCAATATCGATGAATTCACCCGTAACATGGTCAAGATACTGTCGCTTTTGTTGTGAAACTGGGGTGAAAGTCTCGCCGCCCTCTACCGGTTGGTGTTCTTGTTCATCATCTTTGAATAGCTCTTCTAATATGTTGTCAAGCCATGACTCGTTAATAATATTGTGCGCTCCATCAATATCCATGTGTTGAGCCATGATGTAGTTCAAAATGAATGGATAGACACTGCGCGCTTTTTATAGTCTAACCGTAGAGTGCCCGTATGAGCGCGCGGACGTCAGCGAAATCTTCTCCCTCAAGCCTTGTGCTGGCCCAGGTCCGCTGAAAATTTTGTGTTTCTTTTCCATCTTCAAACCGGTCTCATTTTGCAATAAATGCGAGTTGACGTGTAAAACTTATTTCAACTTGAACTTTGGGAACTTATAGTGTATCGTTGAAAAATTCAGAAGGCTAGCGGCAGGCTAACCCTATATTTTTAATGATTTTGTCGATTTTAGACCCGTATGGTTATGGGAGTGGTGGTGTGGAAAACCCGGTAAATTTGAAATAAATCGGTTTACCTCCATAAAAACACTTTAGGTGTGTTCCTCACATCCTTATAATGTCACCCTGAAAATTGGAGCCGGTTTAACCCTACCTGGCCTGGGGGGGCCATTATGGCCCCCCCTACCAAACTTTCTGCACTATCTCCGGAACGGCAAAAAATGGAGAGCTGAAACTCCGTGACTTTATCGTTTGTCTTATTGGTGTCATTTTGAGCCTATTTTCATAACCCCTCGAGCAGAGGATCATGGGTAAATTCAAGATGGCGGCCACGTGGTGTACCAGAAAAGTGATGTTTTTGTCATATTTCTTCAAAATTTCTGCTTTTCCGCAATGAAAAGTGAGCAAAAACTATTTTATTTCATATCACATTAATATTTGCTAATTTTCCATGCAGTTTTTGTGGAGAAATTGCAAAAATAAAAAATTCGGAAAATCTGACCGAAAAATCGACCAAAAAATGCCGTTTTCAAAATGGCGTCACTGTGACGTCATCAAAGCGGCCATCTTGGATTTTTTTACATTTTTTGGTAGAGCTTGACCCAAGGGTATAGTGTAATAAGTTTCAGCCCCCTATCTCAAGGGGTAAGAAAAATAATTAGGGGGGGCCATTTCGGCCCCCCCCCCAGGCCTGGACAGGTCCCAAAAAGCCCAGCCCAGATAGGGTTAACGAAGAAAAAGTAGGAATTTTTGTCCTATCACTCTGGCTACGGTAACACAGTCATTGACACGCATAGCTGTACACGCATTCGGCTCCATATTGTAGAGTGCAGCGAGAAGATTTCGATGACGTCCGCGCCCCTCAGCCATTGACACGCATAGCTGTACACGCATTCGGCTCCATATTGTATAGTACTGTGTTACCGTAGCCAGAGTGATAGGACAAAAATTCCTACTTTTTCTTCGTTAAACCGGCTCCAATTTTCAGGGTGACATTATAAGGATGTGAGGAACACACCTAACGTGATTTTACGGAGGTAAGCCGATTTATTTCAAATTTACCAGGTTTTCCACACCACCACTCCCATAACCATACCGGTCTAAAATCGACAAAATCATTAAAAATATAGGGTTAGCCTGCCGCTAGCCTTCTGAATTTTTCAACGATACACTATAAGTTCCCAAAGTTCAAGCTGAAATAAGTTTTACACGTCAATTCGCATTTATTGCAAAATGAGACCGGTTTGAAGATGGAAAAGAAACACAAAATTTTCAGCGGACCTGGGTCAGCACAAGGCTTGAGGGAGAAGATTTCGCTGACGTCCGCGCGCTCAACCATTGACACGCATAGCTGTACACGCATTCGGCTCCATATTGTATAGTGCTGTGTTACCGTAGCCAGAGTGATAGGACAAAAATTCCTACTTTTTCTTCGTTAAACCGGCTCCAATTTTCAGGGTGACATTATAAGGATGTGAGGAACACACCTAATGTGTTTTTACGGGGGTAACCGGATTTATTTCAAATTTACCGGGTTTTCCACACCACCACTCCCATAACCATACGGGTCTAAAATCGACAAAATCATTAAAAATATAGGGTTAGCCTGCCGCTAGCCTTCTGATTTTTTCAACGTACACTATAAGCTCCCAAAGTTCAAGTTGAAATAAGTTTTACACGTCAACTCGCATTTATTGCAAAATGAGACCGGTTTGAAGATGGAAAAGAAACACAAAATTTTCAGCGGACCTGGGCCAGCACAAGGCTTGAGGGAGAAGATTTCGCTGACGTCCGCGCGCTCATTCGGGCACTCTACGGTTAGACTATAAAAAGCGCGCAGTATCTCGTCTGCTATCCATGCATCATGGCTAATCCTACTAGACGGACGCTATTCAACACGATGAACCAACAAGATCCTAGAGAACATAGAGAACGGATTCGCCCAAGTGGAGAAGACAACGAACATGTTACAATCATTACGAGCTTGCAGCGTGTTCATGAAGCTTATATTGCTGAAGCTTTGAGGCGGAGAGGCGCACAACAAGATAGAGAAATAAGGGACGCTATGGGAGAAGAGGATGATGATGAAGCAACAGACGATGAAGATCTACCAGAGGTGGAGTGGTTAAACAGTAGTAGACCCCCAGCAACTACAGCTTCGATGGCTACCACAACGACGGCTACCACAACGACGGCTACCGCAACGACGGCTACCGCAACAGGAATGACAACACCACCACCTCTAGCAGAGAACGTCCGCCTGAACGAACAGATTGATGAATTAGAAGAGGGCAAGTCTAACTACGTGTACAACTGACTAAGGAACAGCAAAGATCCACCTGTACCGTGTGTCAAGACGAAGAGACAACGTACGCCTTTTTGCCCTTGTGGTCACCTGTGCCTATGTGACGTATGCTTGCTATCCCTAACATGTATAGGGAGTTCGTGCCAGTGCGCCGAGACAGAGGGTATCAGGCGTGAAAAAAATATTCCGCCCGTAACAGTGTGATGACGCTGTTCTTTCCAAAGGGCCACCTATTTACACCCGAAAGGGGGGAAACTTTCTAACTAAAAGCACAAAAAACACCAGCTCCCTCACCAATATGAAAACATAAGGTCTTCACCACAGTAGACTCTTAGTGTTGAATTTTTTAATACAATTATCTTTGCAAAGAATGAACACTAACACACATTTGAATTTCTACTATTTTTATTAACACAGTAGAATGAACATAAGGTCTTCACCACAGTAGACTCTTGGTATTGAATTTTATAATACAATTATACGCTATCAAGGCGCTTAAATGAACATAGAATGAACATTGAATTAACATAGAATGAACATAGAATGTAGGAATACGGTGATGTCTGAATGTTCAATGCAACAAGACTTGTGTGAAATGTTCAATATTTATGCAACAAGACTTGTTTGAACTCGTCATTGTCTTTCTGCCCCTGGTGCACGTAGATGAAGGTGGCAATCTGTTCACGTGGAATTCTGGGTGGACAGGCAGCTTCCAATGCCTCGGCAATTTGCACCTCGTTCACGCCCTGTAGTCCCTCAGTCATTAGCGCGTCTGATGGTATACTATTGTCCACACACGTATGCGTGTTGAAGAGCCCGTTCTTGTTCCCACAGCCTGCACATTGCTGGATACGCAAGTGTCGAATGCGGGGTCTGAGATGACCCAGGAATGTGTCGATGTACTTCTTATAAATATACTCAGTCATCTGGTCAGACAGGACTTCATGAATTTCAGCTGTGAGACTCTGCAGCTTCCGCCACGCAGGTATTTGCAGGGTGACACCCTGAGGTAAAGGAATACGCTTTTGCGTATCTGCCCTCAACTTCCATTTACGAATATGCACCAGCAGCATGTTGTTGAACATAGAACAGGTGAGAAAGATGTCGTCACCCACATAAAATTTCGCTTCGTCGCTCCCCTGGTGGTCAATGACCGCATCGATGGCGTAATAAATGGCCTGTACTCTTATCCAGGTGTCCAACGTCAAGGCGATATGCTTAGGTGGTTTGTCATCCCAGGCCGGTGCGTTAAAATGCACTTCCTCTTCTTTGACACTCACAGTTAAATAGGGAGAGAGCTCCCAAGTGTTCGTCTGGGCCGCCTGGTAGGCCTGCTGGATAATGTCATTGATCTCCTGCACAGACATAGGAAGTAGCACCTCTTCCTTCGCTTGCTCAGGCACTTGCTGGGGCACTGGCTGAAGCACTTGCTGAGGTATTTCTAAAGGTGTTAGTCGTGGACGTTTGGTAGGTGGTCCGGGTTTGCAGGTAGACCGGACTCTTGGTGCGTACGTTTGGTAGCTGTACACCCTTCGCCGATGTCCATGTCCATGACTAAGATATTATCTTCTGAATCCTGGGCTTGCTGGGCTTGCTGGGCTTGAAGTAGATCTGCTATTCCTTCATTTCCCGTCTTCTTCAGCGCCTCCACGAAGGCTTGAAATGCTAAGGGGCCACGGCGCAGTAGATCGTCGATGAGGGCTCTGTTTTGTCGTGAAGTGGTCTTCTGCGCCATGATATCTTCGACACCGGGTTTAAGGATTATGTTTTCCACCATAAGCAGATCACATAGTTCGGCCACATGCTGCATCTCACCAATGAGGCGAACACGGTGCTGTAGAAGCTTAGCTCGGTGGGATGACTCCATGACTGTGGGCTCAGGCTGGTGAGTAGCTGCTATGGTGAGATAGGCTGGTGAAGTTCCACTGGTAAAATGAAAATCTTCTCCACGGCTCATGCTGCAGTGAGGCCCCGGCAAATAGCTCCTCTCGTCAGAGTGGTTCGGTCTGGTAGGCTGGTCAGGCAGGCTGGTCAGGCAGGCAGGTGAGATAGCTCCGTTCGGCAGGCCGATGAATGCACCAAACCCCTAAAAATTTCCCCTTTTATACGTTTTTTCGTGACATTCGGGTGTTTTCGGTATTCTCCGTGTGTCTTTTCGGTATTCTCCGGGTGTTTTCGGTCACCTCCGGTACTCTCCGGTGATCACATTCGGGTATTTTCGGTCACCTCCGGCACTCTCTGGTCACCTCCGGGTCTTTTCGGTCACCTCCGGCACTCTCCGGTGATCACATTCGGGTATTTTCGGTCACTTCCGGCACTCTCCGGTCACCTCCGGGTCTTTTCGGCCACCTCCGGCACATCTTCACGGACCTCAACGAACTCGCCGGGCCTCTTCGGTATTCTCCGTGTCTCTTCGCACACCTCCGTCACATCTCTCGGTACCTCCCGCCACATCTTCACGGACCTCACCGAAAAGACACGGAGGTGAACGACATTGTGGGAAAAACCCCACAGACAGATCAGTACAAGCTCCCACGGACCTGACCGAAGAAATACGGAGGTGAACGACATTGTGGGGAAAAACCCCAGTACATGCTCCTCTCACCGAAAAGACACGGAGATGAACGACATCCCCACAGACAGGTCAGTACATCTCATATCATCCTCACAAGTCACGCCCCATTCACCCAAACCGGAAGTGACGTCATACAGAGGTCACGCTCCATTCACCCAGACCGGAAGTGACGTCATACGGGACTGGTGGCGCCCCCTGGCAGAAAAAGGGGAACCAAGAGTTACCTCCCTGGAAAACAATAATGGATCGGGTTGCTACCTACTACTGACGCGCGACGCAAAAATGGCCGAAATGGAACACCATAGAATTCCCGTCATTTTCAAACAAGCTTGCCACGCCAGGCCGGGGGAAGTATAGAAGTGGGCGGGGTCTAACTCGTAAAAGTTTAGACAGATATCACGAAAATTTTCGAAGACATCGGCCAACAATAAAACGTGGAACGTGACGTACAAGTCGTGGTATTCGCTTATGTTCTCGATACCGAACCTGGTCCAGACCGTATGGACGTGCGCGTAATTCTTCTTGCGTGAAATTGTTGAAGAATGCCTCTCTAGGCAGTAACTCTGTTTTTTCGAACACCTCGACGGAGGTAACATAATCGTACGGGTAGACTCCCTTACGTAATAGCAGGGGCAGTAACTCTCCATTTACTTAATGACTTAGATGATGGAACTTGGCGGGACCTTCTTTGACCAGATTTTCCACGGGCTTTTCTAAAGACGCGCTCATGAATTGAAACGAGTCGATGAAATCCATGTTCCCCATGGAGAATGAAATGTATTTTTCTATGTTGCTGGGAATGCATTTCAAAGGTTTATCCTTAATTTGGCCGATGACTTGCATGATGATGTGAGAATCGTAATTTTTCAATCCGTGGAACACGGCCGGGATTTTTTTTGAATCTGTAATTGATATTACACTCGTTATGAGCAGCCGCGCGAAAACGACCGATCGCTTGGCAGTGATCGCAGAGCGATCATCTCCGAGCCCTTCGCCACATATATGGCAAAGTTTGGCGCGCTTTTCGTGTCATTCGAATGGGCCGAGGATTATCGTAGAACGAATCTGTTATTTCTTGTTCCTTCAACATGTGTTCCGCGAATTTTTGCGTCGCATCCTCGCCTCGATATACGATCAGTGGTCTTGTCATGTCTTCGGTCAATCCGACGACTTTGTAAGCAAACCCCGAAGCCGCGTGATGGGCTCGTTTCTGGGTATAAGAGTTCGCGTGATCGGAAGAGCAGGAGTCGATTTTTTGTCCTCCGCCACGAAGTGGTGGGAGGACTTGGAAATGCTAGCCGTCCGTCCGTCCTTCCGTCCGTCCGTCCGTCCCACATCTTGTGAACGCGATATCTCGAGAACAATTCGACCAATCGACTTCAAACTTGAGAAGGTGCTTCACATCAGTTAGACGGCCATTGGTATTGATTTTCACTAAGGTACGCAATCCAAGATGGCCGCCATCGATCATATTGGATTCTGTCCGTCCCACATCTTGTGAACGCGATATCTCAAGAACATTTCGACTAATCGACTTCAAACTTGAGAAGGTGCTTCACATCAGTTAGACGGCCATTGGTATTGATTTTCACTGAGGTACGTAATCCAAGATGGCCGCCATCGACCATATTGGATTCTGTTCGTTACACATCTTGTGAACGCGATATCTCAAGAACAATTCCACCAATCAACTTCAAGCTTGGGAAGGTTCTTCACATCAGTCAGACGGCCATTTGTATTGATTTTCACTGAGGTACGTAATCCAAGATGGCTGCCATTGACCATATTGGATTTTGTCCATCCCACATCTTGTGAACGCGATATCTCGAGAACAGTTCGACCAATCGACTTCAAACTTGAGAATGTGCTTCGCATCAGTTAGAGGGCCATTGGTATTGATTTTCACTGAGGTACGTAATCCAACATGGCTGCCATTGACCATATTGGATTCTGTCAATCCCACATCTTGTGAACGCGATATCTCGAGAACAGTTCGACCAATCGACTTCAAACTTGAGAATGTGCTTCACATCAATTAGACGGCCATTGGTATTGATTTTCACTGAGGTACGTAATCCAAGATGGCTGCCACTGACCATATTGGATTCCATCCGTCTCGGATCTTGTGAACGTGATATCTCGAGAATAATTTGACCAATCGACTTCAAACTCGAGAGGGTGCTTCACATCAGTTAGACAGCCATTGGTATTGATTTTCATTGAGGTAGTATGTAATCCAAGATGGCTGCCATTGACCAGCTTGGATTTCACTCACCCATATTGTACCCATCTGTGTTGTGAACGCGGTATCTTGATCTATTCCACCCATCGATTTATAAACCTCACCATCCACAAATCCGTATACAACTACAGACTTACATTCCAGTGTTACACTACCCATTACTGCTTCCCAAATCTCCTTAAATTGTCTCAACAATTCCAGATAAACGTCTCTTTCCACATACACATATCCACTTTCCAAGTTATATTTAAGGAGATATTGGAAGCGTATATGCTGCATGCTCTCAAACAGGCTACTTGGCGGAGGACCTGCTAGCTACTCAGCTTGTTTTAATAGCTATTCGAAGTCGGCGTAAATGATATACGGACGTTTGAGCTGCTTGGCCAGATCCGTGAATTGCAACCATTTGTCGGCTTTTCTCGGAAGTTTGACTTTTTTGCGGTCCGTGGATCTCGCATTAAGGTAGATGATCCTTCAACAGATCTTCCCTCTTAAATCCGTGCAGGCGAAAGGGACAGAAATGCTTTCTGCAACGATGGCGATTCTGATCGAAGAGTAACTTATTTAGATCTTTAATCCAACAGTAGTGAGACGATTTATCATCGGCGATGAGAAGCAAATTCACGTGGGTGTCCCACCGTTTGCCCGTGATTTGTATGAGGAAGACCTCGTCATCCGCGTAACCGAACAAATTGACGGAGATTTGGTTGAGCGTTTCGAATTTAGGGATATCGTCGGTCTTCACCGAAATGCAACTCGTGTTCGTACGATCTATTTTTAGACACCCATTGCGGAATTTCCGGAACTGGGTGAAGCGCGGCTAAAATTGACCATTTAAAACATTCGTCATATCCCGTGTTGATCACTTTAATGATCGCGCGTTTCAAATGAAATTTCGGAGGTAGAGGGATGTAGCTGGAGCCACGGAGGGGATGATACTAGGCTATGTGAACGTTTAACTATAGGATTCATCTAACTGCCAGTTAGAACCTTGTCGAGTATATTCTACGAATGTTTCGTGGATTTTTTCCACGATTCATAAATAGCGTTCTGCACGTCCCCCTTTTTCAATACAACATAGCATATACCTCTAAAATAGGGTTGCACCGTTTGTACATTTTCATCTTCACGAGCGGGTCCGACCCCCACTGGACGTATCGTGTGAACTTTTAGCGCGCCATCCAACGCCGTCTGCTAGAAGTCGCAAGGGTCCGTATCACCACTGGTTGATGGAGTAGGATCTCGATTTCCTGCTTCGTCACTCGTCGATGGGGCGGGGCACCATGCTGGTCGATGGAGTGGGGTTTCTTCCTCACGGGTTGATACGTTCCGCTCCGACCCAATTTGCTCCACGGCATCGTTCGCTTGGTGTATACGTATGAGATGAGCACTATCAGGTCTATGTGCTCTAATATGCGTGTTAAATTGTCTGTTCTCGAAAAGGAAGCCTGACATACATCGCATTATAATTTGTGGGAAGTTTCGACGGAAAGTGGGCTAGTATGGGGTGCCGACATTCCCGGGTGAAATTATATAAACCCCTCAGAAGACTTCGGTCCGGCCAGTGGTTTTCTCTGGACTTAAAATGGATGACACCAACAACAACAGATTTCTGATGATATATAGTTTTTACTATATGCATTTTGGCACCAGCTTACAACATTTCACGTAGTTTGTGAACTCTACCGGTGGCATCTACCGGCCATGCCGACGGTGGTAGAGCAGTAAATGGTGAAATAAAACTGTAATTTGAAAACGCCAGACATTCTCTTTTATACTGTCCTGGGTCATGATGACCTATCAAATGCTCATTAAAGGGATTCACAAAGTACAATTCAATGCAATTACATAACCACTTTCTATATCAACCCATATAAAAGGTCGTGAAATAGAATCTCGAAAATTGGCACTGGAAATTAAACACAGTTAAAATACGACTTCTAGTTTGCATGCACAAATTGCTGGGACAAGTATGGTGGCTAAGAAATATACCTTTACGTGAAAGTATGGTGGCTAAGAAATCAATATTTCACACATTTTCCATCAACGAAAGATGAATGATACGATCGCAAGAGAGTTCGTTCATCTCAAAGTAGAAGAAACAAAAGAGAAACAACAATAAGGAGAGAGGAAGAAATGGTGATATAGACTGCATGAGTGATCAATTCAGCAGAAACCAATACACCAGAACTTGTCCTCAAGTGACAGTACGTTCCATGAAAACGCACTCCCATTGGCTACATCAAAAGCTACAAAATACATAAATCATTAAAATGATATCCAAAGTTCGTAGAATAGTTCGTATTCATAGCGGATTTCGTTATCCGCAATAGCAGTCAAATATCTGAAATCATTATCCAATTATCACAATCCATGTCCATAGCGTATTGTGCAATTCCACATTCATCAAAAACTTTTTGCGATACTTCAAATATCTTATACAACAGGCTAGTCACATCGCGAGTGGGACCAGTCGCGAAGGCAAAATGATGTACCAAAACATTACACAAATCAAAACAGTTTACAAAACACTACATGTAAAGCAAAACAGTTTATCAAAACGTTACATGTACATGAAAATCAAAAAAAAAAATTTGGGAAGTCGGTGATCATGGCAGTTCATACACTCGCGGTTGTCGGGGTATGCCACGTTTAATCACGAAGTGCTCATCGGTCCAGTTGGGGAGGTCACTCTTCTCGAACTTGTCCTTGAATTTAGATCCGTACAGTGTATCTTGAACACTTCCTTCCATCGTGGTTGCGGTTCAGCATACGCCGGACATGAGCTTCGTTGCGCCTGGTAACGATGATGATGGGTGCTTCGTGAATACTCCGGGGATAGGCTAGATTGTAACCGGCCACAAGTTTTGAAAGGACATAGATGTACCGCCTTGTATTCTTATAGGTGAAATATTTGTACATGCGGCCTTCGAACGTCCGATTGAACCGTTAGACGATAGAAGTCTTGGTCCTGTTGTACGTGTGAAAAAAGAACACATTATGGGCTTTCAGAAGCTGTTAGAAGGGTCTGTTTAGCAATTCCTTACCTTCATCGATTTACAAATACAAGGATTTGCCCTCGAACGAGATCCTGTGAGTCTTTGTCCGGATGGGTATCCCCCCACGCATACTTCGACAGGATATCGATGCATGTCAAGATAAACCGATTCCCATCGTTGTGTTTGTCAAAGGCACTCATATCGACCAAACCGCTTGTCATTGGGCATCTATACCCACAACGATGACGCGCTTCCGTAAAAAATGGCGGCGGGCAGCTGGATGTAAAGTATACGTGTCCTGTTTTTTAGTCAATCTCGAACTTGGGCTCGTATCCCCTGGGGTTTAGCGGCTCGATAGAGGATTGATAATTTACTATAGGCGCCTGCACTGTGGGGACTGTAATGCAACGTGTCCAGCACCTCCTTCCATCTCTTCGTGGTGACGAATGATGAAGGATCCTGGCTCTATCGTTTATTTATAACCAGTATATGTTGGGCCGGGGTCGGAGCTTCTTTCTGATTTTTTTCTTCGGCTTCTTCCGGCACATCGTCCACGGCAAGTGGTCAATTCAACTCGTCTGCTGACCCCTCTTCCTCTGTAAGCACCTGATCCACATTCGCCATGGCATCTTCCAACTCGGACCATAGAAGAGGGTGTAGGATAAAATGCACTGTGCCCCCATCTAGCCGAGCCAATTGAGCAAAGAAGGGGCAGCGTCGGACGTACATATCGTGACACAAGTGGATGAGGTGGTCGTCCAGTTCACTAGACAACACCCGTTTCAATTTGGTCCAACCATCCCGGGACAGACGAATGTGAGCCGGTCGCGGTTGTGTAGGGTCCGCATCACAGATGTCTCCCCCCTCCTCCTCCATGATATCAACCTTATCCGCATAGACGTACAGGAAGACCTCGCCGTCAAACTGAGAAACGCACGTATTATATGCTCCGTCATGGTCAGTACGTGAATGACAAGATGTGGCCCTCCCTCGTATTTATAGGGAGGACAAGTCCAGGAAATGAAATCAAAGGATCGGGTGTTCGCTTATTTTAGTCACGTAAAACGAAGCATCCCAAATCTCCAGTTGGACCAGTGCCGTGTCAAGGGACGCACGATCCGTAAAGAAGGCTGGTCGTGCAGGAGGGTATTGGGACTTGGGTAAAAGTACCCGTGCTGGTCCGTTTCCTTATGCTGTAATAAATAGCCGAAGGTAAGATTTAACTTAAAGGCGGTTGCTTGGTCCTCAAACATGGTATGGGCGTAGTGGGGTAGGCCGATGGAGATAGAGCGATGATGGTGACAACAGTGGTAGGCCAATGACGTTGGTACATTGCACTCACAGCCTCCTGTATCGGCAACACCTCCGTGTGCGATTCGTCAGGATCTGTGAAAAAGTTGACCTTCTCCTCTGTGGAGACTGGATTTCTGGTGAGCGGTTAGCGGGAACTTTCACGTCGCATGGGTTAAGATAAGTGAGTAGAGACCTAAAAATAAATCGGCTCTATTTGTTAGCCTTCCTCAAAAACTCCATATTTTCCGTGAATATTTGGCGCCCGGGTCGAAGTTCCTTTCTGGATGCATTCGTTTGAGTTCTGACGCCGTACCGGACACCGTTGTATGGATGCGATGATCACCAGGTTGACTGCGCATATCATTGGGCTCGACTAGTGCGTCCGCAATAGCACGAGACCAGGTCAACTGGACGGTTGACCGATCGCCCGGTGTAAACAGATGGTCCACAATAGGCACCACTTTCTCAAAGGCCGTCCATAGATCATGGTCTAAGGTGAAGCTTCGGGTGGGGTTCTGGTAATACCCCAGGCGTGCAATGCATGACCCACAGTGTACCTAAATGGCATTCTTCACGTGGATGAGGTCACCATCGAGCTCACTGCTCAACACTCGTTTACATTTGGTCCAGCCGTCACGGTATAGCGTAACCGTTTTGGATGTGGAATCAGGACCCGACCAGCAAATACCCCGGTCTTCTGGGATGGTGACTTTATCCTCAAAGACGTGTAACCCCACCTCGGATGTAAGGGGAAGGAGCGCTCGTAGGACTGGCGATATGGTTGACGAAATGACGCGTGATGAATGCCCCACACCGTCACTGACCCTCGTATTTATAGTCCATTGGTTCGTCCGGTTGCACATGCGCATTCCTATACCTTCACCCCACACTACCCTAGGGGCGTAAGCCTGGGTCCAAGACGCCTATTGACCTACTGACTTTTTCAAATTTGCATATGACCTTTGTGACGTCACATAAGGGCACGAAGAAGCCTCTTGACCTCTTTGAAAGAGGATTTAGTCTCACTGACCTTTGGCCTTTATGACGACGCCAACTCTACTGCTGACCCTCGTATATACGACCAGGTGCCGAAAGGGCACGTAGACGCCTCTTGAGCCTTGAAAGGGTATGTTTGCACCCATTTGACCGTGGAAATTTGCATATACGTCACTTCCGTTTCCGGGGACGTGACCGGAAGTGACCTTTAACCTCTGAGCATTCCCATTAGGAGCAAGCGTCCACTGCAATGCCCTTTTCACTATTCTCTGTCTGCGCATGCTCAGATGGACGGTATTTCCACTACACATCCATCCAGTCGGACGCTCTCCCACGATTGATCCAACATGACATTCCATACGACCTATTCGGACCAATATTGGTCCAAATCGACCCCCAAAACGTCCTTTCCAATGCCCTTTGCATGCGCGTCATAGCCTTACTTTCACAACAGTCGGATGCTCCCCCCACGAGTGCTTCACCATGACAACTCACACGACCTAATCGGACCAATATCGGTCCACCGCGACCCCAAAACGTCCTTTCCAAAGCTCTTTTTCTACCTCGCATGCGCGCCATAGCCTTACTTTCCCTACCCGCCCATCCAGTCGGACGCTCCCCCACGGGTGCCTCACTATGACACTTCCCTCGACCCATTCGTACCAATATTGGTCCATCTCGACCCCAAAACGTCTATTCCAATACCCATTCTCCACTGCGCATGCGCTGATGGACCACAGTTCCACGTCTATCTACTACGCTTGCGCAGTCAGAACTTTTATTGAAAGTCTCCCCATGGCCACGAGACCCCTCCCGTCATCTTCTACAGCGTGAGACAGAGAAAACAAAGTGCCACACCCCACAGTAAAATCCACAAGAAAAAATAGACCAACCAATACTCCTACCCCAAACATGCATTCCCGGAGATGCCAATTAACATTGAAGTAACTGAAGGGAACCCCTATTTATCAAGAGGCGTGACCTTTGACTCCCTGCGCATGGAGATTCCCGGACATACCCTGAGATTTTAACATTGAAGTAACTGAAGGAGATATGGGTACCTACTAAAGGGCAAATTGATACAAATTGTAGAAGTTTCCGTCCTCAAGACGAGAAGGGCTTGTGCTACGCAAGGTCGTCTTTTGACTCGGGAGATGATGTCTACATAACCCGTTCCAGATATATAGATTTCAGCTCGGCTACGAGATTTCTCGAAGACTTAGAATGGATGACAACACCAACAGATTTCTGATGATATAAATAGTTTTTACTATATGCATTTCCGTTCCAGCTTACAACAGTTCACGTAGTTTGTGTACTCCATCGGTAGCCTCTACTCATCATGCCGGTGGTGGTAGGACAGTAAGATAAAATAACTGTAATTTGGAAACGCCTAGCATTTTCTTTTATACTGCCCTAATAAATGGGTATACAATAAAAGGTTAAGCTGACCCGTCAGATCTTCAGGACAGTTGTGACTTCCCGCTCGGCTATCTGTCTCATTTTCTAAACATGCACGTCAGATTCGGGATTACAAAGTACAATTCCAGTGCAATTAAATAACAAGGCAATGTTAAACCATACAGTCTGAAGTTATATAACTGCTTATGTTTTTAGAAAACTTGAGCTGAAAGGTCATGAAATGGAATCTCGGAAATAGCTTTGTCAAAACAAGTGGCACTGGAAATTAAACACAGTTAAAACACGACTTCTAGTCTGCATGCACAAATTGCTGGGACAAGTATGGTGGCTAAGAAGTCTACATGTACCTTTACGTGAAAGTATGATGGCTAAGAAATCGTATATTTCACATATCTTCCATCAACGAAAGATGGATGATACGATCGGAGAGAGTTCATTCATCTCAAGTAACGAAATGCATAATTCATTAAAATGATTTCCAAAGGTCAAAGAATAATCCGTATTCATAGCTAAGTTCGTTATTCACAATATCAGTCAAATATCTTAAACAATTATCCATAGTCCATGGTCATAGCGTAGGGTCGTAATTCATACTCATCAGAAATACTCCAAATATCATATGCGACACGCCAGTCACATCGCGAGTGTGACCAAAATAATTGCCTGAAAACATTCCAAGTATCTCAGTCGCGAAGTCAAAATAATGTACCAAAACTTTACACAAAATCAAAACAATTTACAAAACACTACATGGAAAGCAAAACAGTTTACCAAAACATTACATGTACATGAAAATCAAACAAAATGACCAAAACAAATAACGTTTAACTGTATCAAAATGTCAAAACCCAAATCTAAATGTAAGCTAATGTCAATCAGAGCAAACAAGAGCACACCTATTTCGAAACAGAATTAACATACCAGTTCATTGCAAGAAAAACTTTGATGTCAGAGAAAGGATTCACACAGGGAAACTCGATCAGTTATGACAAAAGTATTCTGCACAAAATGGCAACGCACATTGTCCAATTCATACCACTGCATGGTATCCCAATATTGTTGCAAAAAAATATTCAAACGAAGGCACAATTATCCTGTGGTTATGTCTCAAACATTTTCCATGGTTATCACCAAGTATTCGACTTCTATAGCATGATCAATGCTAAGTCATACCTCATCTCATAAGAGTAACACAAATAACCAGGCTCCTATAGCCTAACCGGCGATTGTAAGGGCCCGTCGTCCGACATCAACCAGGCTCTCGTAGCCTTCCAGCATTACATGCTGCAATCACTGGTATGTGCATGTACTCAGTGCACCAAGGACCTATCAGTATACGCGATAACCCTAGTTTCATTTAGCTCAAATGCGTTCAGTGTTCAGCTTACCAGCTACACTGGTAACTAGCACCGGCATAAGCGGTATTAGACACAAATCTAGAGAGCTATGATGGAAATGCTCTGACAACTCGTATATTGGTAATTGGTGAGTTGTTTCGCTGTGACAACTCGTACACCTGGGCTTGGTGAGCTGTATCGTCTTCAGCTGTATAGTGACAGAACAGTCAAACAAACCATAAGTTCTCATCAGCTGGAAATAGAACAAGCAGCCAGAGGATGCTAGGTCCCCCGCCGAAATGGCAGCAATATTTTTTAGCATTGTTGGTCTTAGGGGATATACATGAGGGAGGCAACTGCTGCTTCATAGGCAATGGATGTGGAAGGGTCTTTCTGCCTTGCCAAGTTTTAAGATCAACTCAGAACGATTGACTGAAAGTTGATTGCTTCTGTGATATAGTTTCCATGCAGTGAAGCACCGAGAAGCATCCCCAAGTGACATCTCAAGGCATTATCTGCAAACCAAATTTGACGAGAAGCTGAAGGCATCCTCAACCTACTGCCCGGAAACCAAATTTTAAATTGCCACCAGTTGTCGCCACCTGTAGGTGCAAGTGAGCGAAATGCAATCCCAAGCATCATCTCATGGCATGGTAGCCTCCATGTATTAGCCTATAGTATCCTCTACAGGGGCCGGGCTAATGATCGGCTGATGCAGCAGCAACAACATTTTCCCAGTTAGACGGCAGATTTTGAAATCAAAAACGAGGCCGCGCTATGTCATCAGTCAACTGAGACAGTCACGTGGTTGTGTATGAAGATTGGGGTGGGTCTTATCTAATAGTGATCCAATGAAAATGCTCGTATTAGTTTAAAATGGCGGGGTCGAATGACCAATCACTGAACGGGAGACAGCTGGAACAGTACGTTGACACTGTCTGTTAATACAGGGGCGTCGGAAGCAAATTCAAAGTGGTACAGCCACTATCATTGCACTTTAGGTGAGGATCCAGGGGCCGCCCAGGCCCCAGATGCTCCTGGGGTCTAGATCGCCGAAGAAGCGTTCTGAGCGATTTCTGGCGTCAATCAAAATCACTCTGCATTGAAGTGTATTTTTAGTTCTTTCCTAACCCTTTTACCATTGAAAACGCAATCGATGGTGGTTTTCTGCGATGTTGAATTACAAAAAATTGGGTATAGTATAGTACTGTATCCTAGGCACATCGTGTAGAAGTAACCGAGATGATGCATCGATAATGTATATCAAATTTTACATTGAGCATTTGAACAGTTTCAGAGATAGAGATCATTAATGATTTTACATAAATTAAAGATGGTTGCCCATCCTTCCCATCACTCAGAGGAACTAATGTGGTTATTCATTAATGCAAGTCTCTTCATACATCGATGCTGTAAATCAAGTTTCGTATAGAACATTTGAATGGTATCAGAGATAAACATCATTAAAGATTCTGAATAAATTAAAGATGGCCGCCAAGATTTCCGCCCAATCAGAGAAACCAGATCTGTCATTCATCGTAAGTCTCTTGACGCATCAATGATGTATACCAAATTTTCCACTGAGCACTCCAACGGAATCAGAGATAGATCATTAATGATTTTGCCTAAATTAAAGATGGCCACCAAAGGTTTTCAGTCAATCAGGTCCCAATTCAAAGTATCTGGATGTATTGATGATATATACCTACCTTCATATAAAACAATTGAATGGTAACCGAGATATGTATGCTATCATTATCGGTTTCGTATGAATTAAAGATGGCATCCAGGGTTCCCAGCTAATCAGAAAAGCCTGTTTGGTAATTCGTTGAAAGTTGCTTGATGTATCGATGATGTATATCAAATTTCGTATTGAACAGTTGAATGGTTTCCGAGATATGGATCATTATCCATTTTGCATGAAATTAAAGATGGCTGCTAAGGTTCCCACCCAATCAGGTCCCAATTCTATAGGCTTCTGGTCCTTGACTAGGCAAATAAGCATACCAAATTTGGAATTCATCAGCGAAACAGTTTTCCGGCTATCTCGCTCACGAACGGACGTACGGACAGACGGACGTACAAGATGATGACAATACCCCATGGCCAAAAATGGCCGAGGGGTAAAAACATGGGTCTGTGCCTGATAAATTTTAAGCCTTTGGGGTTGCAACTCATTCATAGAAAGCTCCCTGTACATGAACAACTGCACTGACAACTGCATGCCATCATCTGTCAGTCTGAAGACCAGCAAGGTTGAATTCAGTTCAATTCAGGAAATTGATCATATGCACAGTGTGCACCCAAACATTAGGAACACAGTTGTAATTAATATAGTAATATACGTGTGTAGACAAATGATTCGTGCAGAAGCTTCAGGGTAAATCCTATGATGTGCAATACAATTATTTGTTAGCAAAATTGAAGGGAATGTTGTCCTTCGTTTAAGATGACACGAAATTCAAAAATCAGGGATTCAGTACTGCGGGGATTTCCCCGCCAGTTATTTCACATTATACTTCTGAAATAAAATATGGTTCATGCAAAAGCTTTAGGGTAAATCATATGATGTGGAATAGAATGATTTCATATAGCAAAATTGAAGGCCCATTTTGACTGGAACGGACAAGAAGAAGAGAAACTCAGTGGTGCCACCTTCAGGCAGATGTTGCTGAAATGCAATACGGACTGGCGTCCTGTTGCAAGGAATGCGTATTCCGAATTTCGGAATAACCCAACACAGCATTAGGAAGTTATCGCTTCGAACAGATGTACACGGAAAAAAAATCTATTTTGACCCAGTGGCGCCACCTTCAGGCCGATGTTGCTGAAATGCAATACGGACTGGCCTCTTGTCGCAAGGAATGCGAATGCTGAATTTCGGAAGAATCCAACAGAGCGTTAGGAAGTTATCGCTTCGAACAGACATGCACGGACGTACACGAACATCCACGGACTCAAAGAAGCAAGAACCAGTGGCGCTACCTTCAGGCAGATGTTGCTGAAATGTAATACGGACTGGCGTCTTGTCACAAGGAATGCGTATTATAATTTTGGAAGAATCCAACAAAACTTTAGGAAGTTATCGCTTCGAACAGACGTACATGTACACGGACATCCACGGATGCAAAGAAGCAAGAACTAGTGGCGCCACCTTCAGGCAGATGTTGCTGAAATGCAATACGGACTGGCCTCTTGTCGCAAGGAATGCGAATGCTGAATTTCGGAAGAATCCAACAAAGCGTTAGAAAGTTATCGCTTCGAACAGACATGCACGGACGTACACGAACATCCACGGACACAAAGAAGTAAGAACCAGTGGCGCCACCTTCAGGCAGATGTTGCTGAGATGTAATACAGACTGGCATCTTGTCGCAAGGTAAACATATTCCGAATTTCGGAAGAATCCAACAAAGCATTAGGAAGTTATCACTTCGAACAGACGTACACGGGCATTCACGGATACGAAGAAGCAAGAACTAGTGGCGCCACCTTCAAGCAGATGTTGCTGAAATGCAATACGGACTGGTGTCTTGTCGCAAGGAATGCGTATGCCGAATTTCGGAAGAATCAACTAAGCGTTAGAAAGTTATCGCTTCGAACAGACATGCACGGACGTACACGGACATCCACATACGCAAAGAAGCAAGAACTAGTGGCGCCACCTTCAGGCAGATGTTGCTGAAATGCAATACGGACTGGCGTCTTGCCGCAAGGAATGCATATTCCGAATTTCGGAAGAATCCAACAAAGCGTTAGGAAGTTATCGCTTCGAACAGACATGGACGGACACACGGACATCCACGGACGCAAAGAAGCAAGAACTAGTGGCGCCACCTTCAGGCAGATGTTGCTGAAATGCAATACGGACTGGCGTCTTGCCGCAAGGAATGCATATTCCGAATTTCAGAAGAATCCAACAAAGCGTTAGGAAGTTATCGCTTCGAACAGACCTGGACGGACACACGGACATCCACGGACGCAAAGAAGCAAGAACTAGTGGCGCCACCTTCAGGCAGATGTTGCTGAAATGCAATACGGACTGGCGTCTTGCCGCAAGGAATGCATATTCCGAATTTCGGAAGAATCCAACAAAGCGTTAGGAAGTTATCGCTTCGAACAGACATGGACGGACACACGGACATCCACGGACGCAAAGAAGCAAGAACTAGTGGCGCCACCTTCAGGCAGATGTTGCTGAAATGCAATACGGACTGGCGTCTTGCCGCAAGGAATGCATATTCCGAATTTCGGAAGAATCCAACAAAGCGTTAGGAAGTTATCGCTTCGAACAGACATGGACGGACACACAGACATCCACGGACACAAAGAAGAGGTATGATAGCACTCCATTTCCAGCTAACACCCTGCTACTACAGTCTGTCTGAGGGGGCTCGAACACGCGAACCTTTTGCCGACAGCCGAACCTCTCTACCCACTCGGCCACCGAATCACTCTACCAGATACTGTGTTTAAAATCTAGTCATTCTTCGCGTAGCTTCGCACATGCGCTTGTTTTACCGAGAAGAACTATGACGTCACCTGGTTTGTGCTTGATAGTTCCTGCTCTTCTCCCCTGCATACCGCTCTTCAGTGCCAGAGGGAGAATTGGGTATGCGGTAAAACCAGGAAGCGAAATATCACCCGTTTTAGTACTGAATAAGTAACAGACTGTAGTAGCAGTTTCTTACCCCATTTCAGTATGCTTTCATACCTGGAAGAAGCAAGAACCATTTTAAAGTCCCCGGCCGCGTTGCGGCGGGGGACAAAAAGGCAGACACCCAATCTGATTAAAACTCAGACTTAATAAACCGCTCCTCTTTCGGACATGTCGCTAAATTAAGCTTAATTTAGCGACATGTCCGAAAGAGGAGCGGTTTATTAAGTCTGAGTTTTAATCAGATTGGCAGACACCAGAACATACCAACGGAAAGCAGACTATGCAAACAGTGTAAATCAACAACAGTAGAAGTCGAAAAACACATCCTTCTTGAATGTACCTCTCTATCTAATTCTAGACTTCCCATAGTTGATCTGATCCCCTCCTCGTACAAAAACAACTCTCAAGATGCCCTGAACTTTCTCTTCAACCCACTTGATCACAACAACTAAATGCCCACATTCATCAACAATACCTGAAACGCCTGGGGATTCTGCACTTAATACCGTTAACCTACTTGTAGATATTCGAGCAGCAAGTTACGGCAGGGACGTCGGAAGCAAATTCAAAATGGTACGGTGTTACTAGGCAAGGAGGCTACTATCATAGCACTCTAGGCGAGGGTCCAGGGGCCGTCTAAGCCCCGGAAGCTCCTGGAGTCAAGATCGCCGGAGATGCGTTCTGTTGTGATTTCTGGTAAATAAAATCACCCTACAATGAAGTGTATTTTTAGTTCCTTCCTAATCCTTTTACCATGAAAACGCAATCGATGGTGGTTTCCTGCGATGCTGAATTAGAAAAATATATGTCATTGTAAAGTAAGCTAAATATATTAGCAGTAATATAAGGGCAGTTGACCTCGTATTGACCTTTGACTTCTGAGTGCAACATCCGGGTCCTCTGTGACGTCACTTCCGATTCCGGTCACGTGACCGAAAGTGACTTTTGACCCCATTCTCAAAGAGAGCCGTGTCTACCCGCGGGAGACCAAAGCGACTCTCATGTAAACTGGTGACATTTTTGAATCTCCAATCTCAAAGCGAGGCAGCATGACATCACTCGCTCGACCGGGACTATTCTCCCGCGGGTAGACACGCAAAATGGTACATCTTCAGAAAATTTATGACTAACCCAAAGATCACAAGATCATTATTGTTTAGCATCATCAGATAAACAAGAATAGTACGATCAGACAACATGCAGGCGAAAATACGGTATAATTGACGTAATTCGTTGTTTTCCGCGTTTCAGTGGTTGATCTTCAATGCAGAATCTAGGTCAACTAAATTTATGTCTGCTGCTTCAAACGAGTAGGCCATAAATAAAGTTCAACGTTCAGTTTTATTTTTTTAACAACAAAACTTGCACAATGATAGCAACAAAAGTACATATCATAGGGCGTGTGAACAGTACTATGTAGTGAATGAAGAACAGAAATGCTGCAACTGCCTTGCCCTGATCAAGTACATGTCACGCTAAGAACCTGGCATAGGTCATAAATTTTCCGAAGATGTACCGTCTTGCGGTAGACACGGCTCTCTTTGAGAATGGATCGGAACTGTGCGAACTACTTCCTGTATCAGATAACTCGCTTTCACGGCCAAGTATTCATACCGACAATAATTTGTTCGCGATTGATATGCTCCGAAACGGAAAGAGTCATTTTCCAATTATATAGCCCACGTTATGTTTAGCAATTCGCTTCTAACTTGGCGGAGTCAGCAGGTCAATGACAAGCCGGATACAGACGGTGAAAATCATACGCCGCCTACTCACCCCCCAAATTTTGGGGGGATGGCTCCCATTTACACGTGAGACTCTTTCTCGCAGTAGGGAGTCTCGCGAGACGAGAATGCTTTGACCCCTGCGCCCGCGCACAATACCGGATATTGATTATGGTGCGCAGGGGTGACGTCACAGAGGACCCGGATGTTGCACTCAGAGGTCAAAGGTCAATACGAGGTCAAATCCCCTTACCGGATATTAGTAATGGTGCGCAGGGAGACAAAGGGCATTTCCGGTCATGTGACGGAACCGGAAGTGACGTCTCAAGTAGGTCAACAGCGCCCCCTGATGTCAATGGGCGTGCAAATCACCTCATGCGCAACCGGATATTAATAACCATGCGCAGGGCTCAATATGTATTGCACGTTATTCTCAAACATGGTCCCCGACAAAATTTCCAGCACTATGTCCAGCATAAATGACAAATGGGATACCCTCAGTCTCTCCGCATAGCCATGCAGCGAGAGAAGGGAAATCCCCAAAAGCGTATTGGCACGAACAAAATACATGAATACATCGGAATTAAGACTTATAGTAATAAAGATAACCTATAGGTGTTGTACGATGTTATTATTACGAGTCTATGATCAGCGCGATCACAGGGTCGAGCGTGTCGTGTCCAGTATGTCTCCGCAAAAAATAAACAAACAAAATGGCGGCGCTTGCCGTGGGAAATCTCCTTTTGTCGTCCATCGTGCTGCCATCTGGAAACAAGGAAGACAACTCTGACTAGGCGAAACCTCTGTGGGCCAAATTCCGAGTGATATCCTCTGATTCGAACATTTGCTTGTTAATCTATACGGGGAATGCATGTATGGGATAGGGGTGGTCATTCTTTTTCTTGTGGATTTTACTATGGGGTGTGGCATCTTGTTTTCTTCGTCCCACCACGTAGAACACGATGATAGGGGTCTCGAAGCCATTGATTGAAATTTGTTGAAAAGTTTGCATTGCGCATGCGTGATACATGGACAAGCCCGTGGTGGACGTTTTGGGGTCTAGGTGAGCCCATCGTGGTCCGATTGGGTCGAGTGAGGTATCAAAGTTAAACATTCGTGAGGGAGCATTCGACTGGATGATCGTGACGTGGAACCGGCGTCATACCGCGCATGCGCAGTAAAAAAGGGGCATGGGAATGGACGTTTTGGGGTCGAAGTGGGCCACTAGTGGTACAAATGGGTCTTGGGAGGTGTCAAAGTGAAGCGCTCCGCCAGGGCGATCAAGTCATGGGTAGGTGCATGTAAAAGGAGTTGAACCTATAAAAAGCGGAACACGGACTTTACCCCTAAAATATGGAGAACTCCTATCAACCAGGTCTAGAGAGGCTAATATCGCTTCCCAGCGGATCGGGGCCTGCCGAGAGAGGCAGGGTGAGTCAATGGATGTATGTAAAATTAGGATTGGGTTTGAACATATAAAAGCGGAACACGGTCTTTACCCCTAAAATTGGGAAACCCCTTATCAACCAGGTCTAGAGGGGCTAATATGGCTTCCCAGTGGACCGGGGCCTGCCGAGAGAGCAGGATGGCTTAGTGGGTGTATGTAAAATTAGAACTGGGTTCGAACATATAAAAAACACGAACTTTACCCCTAAAATATGGAAAACCCCTGTCAACCAGGTCTAGAGGGGCTAATATCGGTCCCCGGTGGATCGGAGCCTGCCGAGAGAGGCAGGGTGACTTATTGGGCGTATGTAAATTTAGGTTTGGGTTTGAACATATAACAAGCGGAACACGGACTTTACACCTAAACCATGGGGAATCATCCAGGGAAATGAGTATGGTGGCATCCGCAGGGTTGCATGTGAAATTAGGATTTGTCCCGAAAATATAAAAAGCGAAACACGGATTTTACACCTAAGGGTGCACTCCAGGGATTCTTCCATTCGGCATGGAATAGACTATGGGTCCGTTTTTCGGCCACCAATTATCGTAAAATTTCCAACCCACATCACTTATATCTATATATTTTCTGAAAGAGCATGAGGGAAACTATCATTTTAAGACATAACACTGCTATGTTATAGAAAAATGAATCTCGAACACTCCCTTCCAGGCTTGCTTCATTTTTCCTAGAAAACCCCTTAAAATGTCGAAAAATGGTCAAATTCGGCTCAATTTCCAGAAAAATCTGTAAGAGAGATTTCAATTAAACTTCTTACTCACCTTCCCTGGTCCGGTCTCAACTTAAAAAGGCAAAAAAAATAGTGGAGGTCAACCTGCCAGTGTTTTGTCAGATTTTCTTCTCGTAAATGAGTCAAGATTTTTAGGCAGACCGAAGGGTCATAACTGAGGCAGGACAAAATTTACTCCATGATCCCGATCAGCGTGTAGGCGAAGCCAGTCATCGATTTGTACGTGCTCGTTTGCAGCGTTGATAATGCCGAATAGGATGGTATTATAGATATAAGCTATTAAGAAGACAAGAAGAATTATGATGTAGCAGAACACGGGCAGTCTATCGTCTTATGAAATTAGACAGGGGCCATTACTACGAAACTGTGGAGGGCCACCTACACCATGAAAAATCATGGATGTTTTGTGGTCCACGAATGGGGCGTGGGAGGTGTCATAGTGTAGCACTCTTGGAGGAGCCTCCGACTGGACGGGTATGGCGTGGAAGTGGCGCATACCCGGAAGAACAAGGACATTGGATCGAATGTGTTGGGGTGGAGATGGGCCAATATTGGTCCAAATGGGCCGTGGGAGATATCATATTGAAGCACTCGTGAAGGACCGTCTGACTGAATGAGTGTGGCGTGGAACTGACGTCATTCCGCGCATGCACAGTAGAAAAAGTGTATGAGAATGAACGTTTGTAGAGATGGCTTATGCCTGCTCCTAATGGGAACGCGCATGGGTCAAAAGTCACTTTCGGCCACGTGACGGTAGTGACGCCACAAAGGTCATAGTCAAAAATTTCCAGCTCAATGTGACCTTTAATGCCTTTTCAAAGAGACAAGAGGCGTCTACGTGCCCTTTCGAATCTGTCGTTGAGGCCCAGCCAGAGTTATCTGCACCTGAATATGACTGTATATGTTCTTCAGTTACTCCAATGGTGATCTTCCGGAATGCACGTCATCAAGCATGGCCCCGACAATATCGTCAGCTTACGCTCCTTTTCTCCACTCGTTTACCCGCACCTCGAACTCCATAGTTTTTCCACTCCACCTGTTGCTCTTGTAACTTGCCATCTTTCCTCCTCGTCAAAAGTTTGTGCCGGAATGCCCGCTCTTAATCTAGGCCAAAACATGTACTTGGTCTGTGGGCTGATTTCATTAGCCCTCTATTTTACTGCAGTGCTCTTGTATTGTTTTCTGGGCATTGATTGGTTACATTTGGCCCCATCCTAGGCCACTGGCTGGCTACTTTCCCAGCCGACTCATTGACTGGCCTATATCAGTTTGGTTAAAATTAGAATCCCACATTTATGTTCAAGCATTGGGCATTGATGGCCACTTGTTTAAGCTCGTAACCTATTGTACAGAAAACACGCAAGACAGAGTTTTGGGTGAGATCTCATTTCATTTTTTTATTCAAGAGCAACAATAAAACACAACAACAACGTGAGAATTACAACGCATATAAGGGAAGTGGGAAGAGGTGCCGACATACTGACAGACTGAGAGCCACATGATTTCACAGTATAGTCTTCTGGTTAATCTATTATAAAGTACATAACAAGAATCTAACGATTCGTGATATGTGTTGTATCTCAGGTACGCTTTTATTGTACCTATTCATGGCAACTTGGATGACATGACCATACGGCCCCTAGCACCGGCATAAGCGGTATTAGATACAAATCTAGAGAGCTATGGTGGAAATGCTCTGACAATTCGTATATTGGTAATTGGTGAGCTGTGTCGCTGTGACAACTCGTACACTGGGGATTGGCGAGCTGTATCATTGCCAGATGACAATGACGACATTCAACACAAAAGACTAGTCTGTAAGGCTCGATGTCGACCCAGCATAAACTTCCCACAATGCCAACATATATCAAAGACCAAAAGGTCTGTAGAGGGGGCGGGCCTCGGGGACGAAACGTCCACCAGCAGAATCTCGCCATATACAGGTAAAAATTGCAACGCATATAAGGGAAGTGGGAAGAGGTGCCGACATACTGACAGCGCCACATGACTTCACAATATAGTCTTCTGGTTAATCTATTCTAAAGCACATAACAAGAATCTAACGATTCGTGATATGTGTTGTACCACAGCCACGTGAAAACTGAAGCCCAGAACGGGGCTTTTACATTGACATGATCAAAACTTAAGCTCAGAACAGGGCTTGTACATTGAAATGGTCTGCGGCCCAGTCGTACACCAGTACATCTCGGTCTTCGGCCTGGAGGTACTCGTCAAACATCTGTACGATAGTGGGTAGCGTCCGCCTCCGGCAACGGTGGTAGAGGTAAAACAAGCAGTACTGGCCTCAGGCGCTACTGCTCAGGCTTTGCAACGCTTGACTGTTTCAACACCACGTCTCTGTCGGGATGGAGGGGTGGAGCCGTATGGATTAAAGTATTCGCCCTGCTGTTCTGTCAAGTACACGGCCACCCAATGTTGACCGAGACGATCCATCGGGTCCGCGATGAGCACGTCTGCGGCCGGATACACACGGCCTAACGGGAACACATCTCGAGTGAACACCCCTTGAAAGACCATACGTCTCCCTGTGTCATTCTCCAGCACAGTGGTAATCTGGTCTGTATCCATGTCAGGTGGCAAATTCGCACAGGACGTTGCGCGCCTTGTCCACTTGAATGATGTCAAACTCGGCGTAGCAGATCACATTAATGGTGCTCCGGATAGCTCGTGCGAAGTGGATTTCCAACCGGAAGTTGCCTTGCCTGGCGAGGTTCATCTGATGGTCGTTCTCTAAGGTGGGGGTCAGATCGAAACAGAACAACGTGTATCGGTTAGCGTAGTCCTCCCGATTGATCATATTCCGGTTCTGATAGGCTCGAATGAAATTCCCGCGCCCAAAGTTCGGTGTTAAGGCCGTGGCTGGGACCTGTTGTCCGTCCACATGCAAGGCCAACAAAATTGAACCCGAAATGTTTAAAGCCAAACGGGTTCTCTGGGTAGACTTCGCTGAAACTGGTATTCTCCACATATGCCAGGATCAATCGCTTGGGCAGTTCCCACAGAAACAGGTTTTCTTTGTTGGCGCTCATATTCCCGGCAGACACAGAGAACACTTTGGTTTGCACACGTTGGATAAGGTGCTGGGCTGGTTTTGTTTCCAAGCCATTGAGGTGCCCCAGTTGGACGACTGGATTCGGTTTCACTTTTCGGACATACAGGACTGCGTCTTGGATGATGATCTTATAGTCAGCTACATGCCCCTCTGCGTCAGTGGCCATCAAGGCGAAGCTCGGGGCGCCCGTATCAGTCGGATTTGGATGGGGATCTTGTTCAAGGGATACCGGTCTTACATGAAGAGGTCTGCGTGCAGTCGACCGATGACATTGACCGAGCTGCCGTTCGCAGTGAAACCCTTCGGTGTGTTCCATCCCACATTGTCAACTGAGATTTTTTAGCCTCTCGTCCATACGACAACAGCGTTTCGATGTAGGCTCGATAGGGGTACGTGTTGGTCAAGCCACTGATGAGTTTGTTGCTGAGAAAAATATCCACCTGTTGAAACATAGAGTGCAGCCAGAGATTCGTCGGGCCCACCGTTGCATGGTCGACGATCCCGGAGCCATCCCCATTGACGATCTTGGCTTTCACATACAAGTACGTATGGGCTAAATCCACATAGGCCGTATCTGCATTGCTGATGGTAAACCCGATGGGCCCTGTTTCGTTGATGCTGGAGAGCGGGAGATGCTTCACTCATAAACCTTGTTTGGCACTGGTCTGTGTGGGCGGGACGGCCCACAAATCAAATTCACTGTTGGTGGAGGGGCGTGGATTAAAACATGTTTTACGCAAAGATATCCCCGGCCTTCGATGTGCGTTGTCGCTGGGTCGGACGTCGACTGGTGCGCAGTCGCGGCAGTGCAGTTCTTTTATTCCCTAGGGTTTGTTGTGCCAAGACACTTCCTGCGTCTTTGGCTCGGCGTTTCAATGCTTCTCGGACGGGGACACCGCTGAAGCATCTCACAGCGCTTGTACCCCACTTCAGACCGCTTGTTTGTCGAGCGCTTTTACCCCACGCGTCACCAAGGGAAGGAACGTGTTGACGATGCTCCCGAGTATAATCCCCAGCCCATGTTCTCGTTGGATGCGTGTACCTGCAAAGACGGGAAGGCCACCACCGGCCTGTTGGGTATAATAGTCCATATAGCTGCGTGCATCGCACTCGTTTGGTACCTTCATTATACAAAGTTGGGAGAACGTGCTTGTCGAAAATGAAGTGTGACCACCACTTTCCCAAACTCGAATGCCAGAGGTTGTCCGGTGTCATCCCTTATATCGATGGTAATGGTACTGATGTCAGTTTGTCGCACCGGTAGATAGAGTACGTGGCTAAAGCCCTGTGTGACCTGATCTCCGTAGTCCCCTTGCACTGGGCAGACGCGGAGCAGCGGTGCATCGATATCGCCGACAATGTGACCATCCACCACATCCGAATAGACATAGAGTCCACACAAGCCAACCTTAAGATCCAGCATGGTCTTCCCCCGGAATCGACCGGGCCCGACATAGTTATCCGTCTCCAGTGCACACAGCTCCTTCAACGTCTTGCTGAAACGTACGGACAAATTCGTCTGGAGAATGATTAGGAACTTGTGATTGCACTCGTGGTACTCCATCTGGATCATGTTCGCAAACGGGAAGATATTGATTCCTCCAGGGGCCGAGATCTTGATGAGGTTACGCAACGCCTGGGTGAATATTTTGGGTGTATGGTACTGGCCTTCGGAAAGAGTGAAGTTATAGATGTTGCTTCGTATACGGCTTCGTACCACACCGTATCATGTTGCACGTTGTACCACGTATACGGGTACTGGATATCCACTAGGCCACACTCTCCACGTCCGGGGAGATGTAAGGGATGTGGCAGCTGTGTGACATGATGGGCCAAGCTGTTGTTGGGAAACACTGCCGTGGAGCTATTACTGGGTAGTGTGAGGTAAGACATGACTTCTGAGTTTTTCTGCTGCCGCTGTTGGTTTTAATAGTGTTCGCAGGCCTTGGACGCTTGTTCCCGGCGTCGTGATCGTCGCGGTGACTTGCTACGTGTCATAGATCTTGATGGACGTAGTTTCAGGGGTGGTGTTGTAAAGGGGTGAAAAGAATGTGCCCGCCGTTGTGCTGTTTTGGGTGGTGACTCCGGTTCCCACTCGCCTTCCCAGGTCCGTGGGGGTCGAGTCTGTCGTTGTGACTTGCGGGGTGCACGTATCGGTGATTGCTGGTCACGCTGCATCCAGGCCCAGCGATGGGGGTTCGCCACAAATTCCTGTGGTACATGCATGTCTTTCAAGCCTTGGGCAAACACCTCTCATCCTTGAGGATCCGTGTGCGACCTGCGTTAACGCATCAAGTCATTCACTAAATCCGTCATGTGGGTACTGGGGACCACCTGGTTCTGTCCCAGTAGTTCGCCATGATCATCCCAGGTCATGTTCGAATCGTCTTTCACTCGCTGTAATACCAGGCCAGCTTGTTCTTGAACGACGCGGGTACACTCTGTAAGATTTCGTTTTCGTCCCGCTGTGAGGCTGTGGATGATACACCTGGTAATGACAGCTGTGGGACAAGTGGTGGTGGCGGTACGCGTTGTGCTGGCTGTGCGACTGACGCTGCCCTGGGTTCAGGGGTTTTGTATTGGTCCATGAACGTGATGTATCGCTGAAGCGTTTGATTGTACTGTTGTAGTTTCTCACTGTCGCTTAACCCCGGTTGTTGTAGAATCTATTGCATCTCGTGATCGAGTGTGTTGATCGTCTTCACCGTAGGTGGGATCGGATACGGCGATGGGAGGCTTTGAAGCAGACGTGGGTCCACCAGAGCCATTTTATTCGTGTGGTTCATTGTCGACCGAAGATTCCACCCAATATTGGCCCCATCACGGAAGCGGCCAACGGGGTTAAGATCGCACCGAGAAAGCCGCCTTTCTGTAAGATGTTTTTCTTCTGTGCGTTCGGATACCTGTCTTATGCTTGGTCAATTCTGAGCCGGAGTCAGTGGTACGTTGTCTTTTAAGACGTTATGCCCGATCTAGAACAGACAGCGCACATGGTCAGGGTCAGCGCCGCGTACAATGGTTCGGACCAACTCGGGTGGGGCAGTCTTCAATACACGGAGCGTCGGGGCGTCCTTCCGTACTCATGCAGACATCCTGTACAACGAACGCTTGAACCCACAACGCTGCCCTTTTCACCCTTTGCGGGGTACCTCCTGAATATTCATTCACTTCAAAGACAAAGTCAACCATGATGTTGTATTAATTCTTTTATTATCCCCATCATAAAACACACACCCCAGCAGGGGGAGCCACTGTGGGTGTGTTTACATTATTGTTGCATGTACACGTGGTGGGTCTCTTCGGGAAAGATACCAGTCCCTTGTTGAAGATGGTCGGGGGTGGTTTCGCTTCATGCCAAAGAGCATATACCCGTGCTGAGGGGTTGTCGCATCTTTAAAGGTTTCCAATGCAAACCGCGTGCGGTCGGGGTACATCTGTCTCGCCAGGTGCAGCAGCATGTTTCGATGCTCTCTATTTTTACTGAATAGATTCTGCACAATGTAGATGATGCTGAGACGGCGATGATGGCTGCCTTTGGTGAAGAGTGGGGTGACCCGCGCGTCGGTATCCGCCATGAGATCATCCAAGACCACCGGTGTCCGGTTCCAAATCAGCCAGGTTGGGTAGCTCTTCCACGAACGTGATGTGGGGCATTGCTGCATAGGCCGCCTGCCATTCTCCGTAACACCACACGACCCGGGCAATGGGTGGTGTAATCATGTTGTCGGCGTATTGAAGGAGTTTCTGGACGAAGTGTGTTTGCCTGAGCTCGTCGGTCCTACGATGAAGCAGGTAAAGGGATATTGCCACCTCGGGTCCATGGTTGGAGGCGTATCCGCTGTCGTGGTAACCCGCTCTTGTAAATTTGGTACGGGTGAACCGAGGTCGTCGGTGCATCAACGTTGGTCGCCGTTGTACGTACGTTAAGGTGTTCAGGGTGGGTGATGAAAGCCGGTCGGTTTTCAGGCGTAGTGGGCACTGCAATACTTGACGTAGAGTTCGATGTTGACTTAAACTGTATACGCGGTGTGGTGGTGAGGACTGGGCTCGTTCCGATCAAGGCTTTGATGGGTGCTAACGTGGATGGGGCCTGTACATTCGTCTGACCTGCACTCACGGTTGATGGGATGAGAAGAGCGCTGACGTACACCACGTCGTAAAACACACCCCCATATAAAATGCCCAGCAGGTTTAGCAATGTCACCACAAAGCCGACTTGCGCTTTGCGCGTTTTGGGATACGCTGTGTTCAGAGGCAGCTGCTGTTTGTCCATAGCACCGTGTTCAAAGTCGAACGTAGAATGAAGGATGACGGCGGTGGCTGGTTTTATAGTCGTTTCATCTGGTTGGCCGCGACCCAGGAATTGAAGGAACTGGGCCAGTCTTGCCACTTCACGAAGTGCATCGTCTTGTCTCGGCGTCGCTCGGTTTTCAGGATGCGTTCCACAGTGTAGTAGACCTGGCCTGTTTTCACCACGGGCTGTAATTCTTGCTCCTAAAACGTCCCTTCAACGGTTCCCCTTGAAGATCCTCCAGTTCATAGACTCGCGGTTGTCGGGTATGCGGCGTTTAATCAGGAAGTGCTCATCGCTACAGTTGAAGAGGTAACACTTCTCGAACTTGCCCTTGACTTTACTGATCCGTACAGGGTCTCCGACCTTGAACACCTCCTTCGGTCGTTGTTGGGGTTGCATGGGGTACAAGGCACTCCGGACTTGGATCTCGTTGCGTTTGGTAACAGTGATGGGTGCTCTCTGAATACTCCGGTGAAAGGCTCGATTGTAACCCACCACCAGCTGAGGGAGAAAACCGAGGCACCGCCTTGTATTCTCATAGGTGAAATATTTATACATGCGGCCTTTCAACGTCCGATTGAACCTTTCCACAACGGAAGCCTTCGTCTCGTTGTACGTGTGAAAGAAGAACACCTTCTGGGCTTCCAGAAACTGTTGGAAGGGTCTGTTGAGGAATTCTGTGACTTTGTCGGTTTGCAAATACAACGGCTTGCCACCCGTCTTGAAGATGCCCTTGAACGCAGGCACGAGATTTTCCCCGGTTTTCGTTCGGATTTTCCCACGCATCGAATATAGATGCACGTCAAGATGTACCGATTTCTATCGTTGTTTTTGGCGAAGGCTCGCATATCGACCAAATCGACCTGCCACTGGGCATCTATACCACCGGTTCCATGGAAAATGGCGGTGGGCAGCTCGATGTAAGGTATAAGTGTCTTGTTTTTGTAACCAATCTCGGACTTGGGCTCTTTGTATCCCCTGGGGTTTAGCGCCTTGATAGAGGGCAGATAATGCACTATAGGTTGCCCAACTGTCTTGACTGTAATACCAACACCTTCTCCCAACTCTTCATGGTGACAAATGATGATGGACTCCGGCTCTATCGTTTATTTATAACGGGTATATCTTGGGTCGGGGTCGGGGTTTCTTTCTGATTTTTTTCTTTGGCTTCTGTCAGCACATTGTCTATGGCAAATGGCCAGTTCAACACGTCTGATGACCGCTCTTCCGCCGTAAGCACTTGATCCACATCCGCCACGGCATCTTCCAACGCGAACCGTAGAACAGGGTGAAGGATGAAATGCACTGTACCCCCATCTAGCCGAGCCAATTGAGCAAAGAAGGGGCCGTGTCGGACGTACATATCGTGACACAAGTGGATGAGCTCGCCGTCCAGTTCACCAGACAACACCCGCTTGAACTTGGTCCAGCCCTCCCGGGCTGTGGTCGCACTGATCATTTTTTTTCGTGGAAATACGGTTCTGGGGATTTCCCTTCTCTCGCTGTATGGCTATGTGGAGAAACTGAGGGTACCCCACTTGCCATTTATGCTGGGCATAGAGCTGGCGATTTTGTCGGGGACCATGTTTGAGAAAGACATGCGATACATATTGACCCCTGCGCACCATTATTAATATCCGGTTGCGCAAAAGGTGATTTGCACGCCCATTGACACCAGGGGGGCGCTGTTGACCTACTTGTGACGTCAGTCCCGGTTCCCGTCACGTGACCGGAAGTGCCCTTTGACCCCCTGTGCACCGTTATTAATATCCGGTAAGGGGATTTGACCTCGCATTGACCTTTGACCTCTGAGTGCAACATCCGGGTCCTCTGTGACGTCACTTCTGGTTCCGGTCACGTGACCGGAAGTGACCTTTGATCCCTGAGCACCATTATTAATATCCGGTATTGTGCGCATGCGCTGGGTCACAGGTCACTTCCGGTCACGTGGTAGTTTTTTCAAAACGGGCCATAAATGCTAACAGTGAATTATTTCATGGACAAGGAACGCAAAAAGAAAAGAAAAGTGAGAAAAACCCTCTACTCCAAGCGCTTTAAAAATAAATGTCACTAAAATGGCGCTCACAGAGCCTCGACTCACTCACAACAACAACAATCACAGAGAGCATCTGAAAAGTGTATATCCGATGGGGTGTTATTAGCGGAAGTTAATTCAAACGAAAACTAGGTCGGTTATTTGATCATAGCTCGCTTAATACTGGTGCGATTCTGACAATCTAAACGTTCAGGAATATCTAAAGAGTTTATCTTTTCAGAAATAAATAGTTTGATAACAAAAGTATTTTTATTTTCGAGATAATGGGCAACTGAAAAAATCGTGTCGACTTTGCTGAAAAATTTTTGGGACTGACCGACATGCGGTTCTTCTTGTCCGGAAAATTATTGCATGAACTGGCTGAAATACTTTTACGTTTCCGGAATCATCAACTTTTTGACGAATAAAATGATATAAAATTTATGCATGTACCTTCTACCGTTTCTAGTGTTTTTGTTGAGCTCTTATTTTAACCATAGCTCGTTAGGCCGTATATTGTTTGAAACACCGGGTATGGACCGCATGTAGCCAGAAACAACTTAGCTTGTATGACATACTGGACAAGCGAACAACGAATTCGTATGGTCCTGTGACGTTAGTCACACTACTCATTTTCCTACGAAGTAGGCTACAGATCGCAAATTGTCCGGTAATGAGTGAGTGAGTCAGTCAGTCCATCCGAATCCTTTCGTCGGCAAAATAAGGAGAACCGCTGACATTAGAACCTTGATTTTTGGCATGAACGTGCATTAGGGCATTGTTACCCGCAAGTTCTGAGCTGACCGAATTCTGATGAAAATTTGATTTATAATTATTTTTATTATTATTTATTGATAGCTCAGCGAGTGCACTGTCATATCCATTGGGAAACCTTGGCTGTATGTTTCACTGTATATATAACACAGTACAAAACGTGATGGCATAATGAAATAGGAAATGCTAATTTTCCATCATTTGTTAGTGCATTTATCTACACTGCTATTACCAACTTGTCATTCTTAATACACACAATTCAATATATTGTTATAGATACATGTAAACTGTGGCCTTTAACGTGTATCCTATTTCACATCCAAACATTTCATCACAGACCAAATCAGGCTTCAAATTTAGGTCAAATTGCCACTGGTGAAATATCCTACATCAACCAATTAAGTCAGCCTGATGCAATAACCCAGCAGAACAAAGAAAGATGTGGTATCATCCTTCAGATTAGCCTGTGAGCAACAATGATAAAAGTTTACTGAGGGTGAAACAAAGCCATCCTGCAAGCCACCCAGGGAATTTATCAGCTTGTGTTGGGACATTTTGTTGGTATCATGTAAGTTGTTTAGTAGTTTACTCATTCAAACCTCCATACCATATTTTCTGTTATTCAACAGACAAATTTCTTTACTGGTTTTAATTGTTTAAGTTTTACTGTGTTTCAACTGCTACAGATAGTAACATAGTACTGATACTGTAGAAATGGGTAGTGTGAATTTAATTATTCCATGTTGAGTACAATTTGTTCACATGAATGGTGGAATGTCTGGACTCTCAAATGAAAGTGTGTTATACATGTACATATCTCAAGCATGTCAGGTTTGAGGAACAAACATGCATGGTTGCAATTAAGATATAATCAAAGAAATTTCGTGACAATTATTGAATCTAAGTAGACACCAACCTAACAAAATGAGCTTAATGAAAAAGGCCTTCCTGGCGTAAATTGTTTTCTTTTGAGAGAGAATGGTATTTTCTGAGTTAAGAATTTCCTGTATAAAGATAGGTTGTTCAAGGAGGCTTTCTTTTTGCCGCTGTTGTGTGTGCATCAAGTGTATGGAAACATGATATATGCACCCAGAGCCCTGATCTACAGCTGTATAAAACTCAACATCTGGCATTGACGGCATGTTTAAAGGGTCTTAATTTATTTTCTTTGGGTAGAATTTAACTAGATAAAGTAACTTTGATCATGATGTGAAAATATGAGTACATACTTTGAGGGGGTGTTTGTACCTCTTGAATATTGACTATATATCACACTGGGATATAACTTAAACAAAAAATTACATGTGTAAACAAAATATGTCTAAATTTTTCTTGTCATTTCAAATCTTGATCCATTTTGATTCCTTGATTAAGGGATACAGAATCACTGCCACGGAGTGTGTTGGTGTGTCACAGCAATGTAATTCCGATTCACACAACGAAGCTGAGGTGGTTTAATGTTCATCAATGAAGAAAATCACCGATCAACCGCCATAGAATATAATGTGAAACAAGAAAACCGGAATAGTACATTCATCAGATTGCCGATACCCAAAATGTGTTGTCTCATATATCTAGATAACAACGTGATGTAGAGACGCTATTTATTCGTCTTTGTACCGGTTATGCTCAGGAGAATGACATAGACTCATTATTATCTTGTGCAGAGAAGGTGTTGGTCTTGAGTTGAATTACCGTAAACTACATAAATGCTACCTTTCTACTATAGTACTATATATAAAAAGTTGTTGTATTGTTGGGAAAATAATGCGATTCAAAAAGTTGTTTTGATCCTGGACAAGGGCACTGAAAACCATGAAAGAGATGTAAATGTATTCCTACGAAGTAGGCTACAGATCGCAAATTGTCCGGTAATGAGTGAGTCAGTCCATACGAATCCTTTCGTCGGCAAAATAAGGAGAACCATTGACATTAGAACCTTTATTTTTGGCATGAACGTGCATTAGGGCATTGTTACCAGCCAGTTCTGATCTGAAATAATTCTGATTAAAATTAGATTTATAATTAACACTTCAGTATATTGTTATAGATATATGTAAACTGTAGCCTTTAACGTGTATCATCCAAACATTTCATCATTGATCACATCAGGCTTCAAATTCAGGTCAAATTACCCACTGCTGCTAAAAATACCACTGTATGCCACATGGCCCTATTACTGAGGTTAATCTTAACGTGCATCTGGGACAATTCGCCATGTTCCTACGAAGTAGGCTACAGATCGCAAATTGTCCGGTAATGAGTCAGTCAGTCCATCCGAATCCTTTCGTCGGCAAAATAAGGAGAACCGTTGACATTAGAACCTTGATTTTTGGCATGAACGTGCATTAGGGCATTGTTACTAGCAAGTTTTGATCTGAAATAATTCTGATTAAAATTAGATTTATAATTAACACTTCAGTATATTGTTATAAATGCATACCATCCATGTGGCCTTTAACAGTATCATGTTCCTTTTATGACCATGAAGCCATGGGACCTCCTTATCAGTGGATTTAAAAGTCATTAAGGCTTGTCCTTGGAACAAACACACAGAGAGAGGCTCCATCCCAGCCTTGTGGTTTTTAACAGTGATTTATATCCAAGCCCACTGAGATAAGGCCGGTTTCTACTCTGCTGCTTGTCACATCAAGTTACAGTGGTCGGTGTCCTGTATAGCAGATATAGTATATTATTGCATGCCTGTCCACTACCCTGGAACATTTCCTAGCTTAGACATTAAACAGCCCCATAAACTTGCCATCAAATGGGATAAGGCTGGGAGTACAAGAATGTGCGGTGTATTTTCTGTGGACTGTGTAGGCTGTACAGTCTGAATGAAGACAGCCTAGCAGAATTAGTTAAAGCTAGGTGGTTTAACGTTTATCAATGAAGAAAATCATCGATCAACCGCCATAGAATATAATGTGAAACAAGAAAACCGGAATAGTACATTCATCAGATTGCCAATGCCCAAAATGTGTTGTCTCATATATCTAGATAACAACGTGATGTAGAGACGCTATTTATTCGTCTTTGTACCGGTTATGCTCAGGAGAATGACATAGAATCATTATTATCTTGTGCATAGAAGGTGTTGGTCTTGAGTTGAATTACCGTAAACTACATAAATGCTACCTTCTACTATAGTACTATATATAAAAATTTGTTGTATTGTTGGGAAAATAATGTGATTCAAAAAGTTGTTTTGATCCTGTACAAGGGCACTGAAAACCATTAAAGAGATGTAAATGTATTTTCACACGTAAAGCTTGAAATCTACTGAACCTATATTATTCAATCTGTTTCCTTTAATTAAAAAATTGTAAAATTAAATCGGCGAGTGTTATTTATTTTGGAATAAAGGCGCATTAGGAGACTGTTACCAACAAGTTCTGAGCTGACCAACTTTTGATGAAAATTTCTGGTGATTTTTGATGAAAATCACTGGCGATTCTGACTTGGACGGTGCCCATCTTAATATAGGCAGGATTTCAACTGGGGGTGGGGATTTCCAAGAGTTCAGTTCGCGTTCGAGTCCTAATGCCTACTGTACTTCGTAGGTCCTGTGACGTTAGTCACACTGCCATGTTTCTATCGTGTTTAAATTTTATTCCTACGAAGTAGGCTACAGATCGCAAATTGTCCGGTAATGAGTGAGTGAGTCCATCCGAATCCTTTCGTCGGCAAAATAAGGAGAACTATTGACATTAGAACCTTGATTTTTGGCATGAACGTGCATTAGGGCATTGTTACCAGCAAGTTCTGATCTGAAATAATTCTGATTAAAATTAGATTGATAATTAACACTTCAGCATATTGTTATAGATATATGTGAACTGTAGCCTTTAACGTGTATCCTATTTCACATTGGCCACACCAGGCTTGAGCCTTCAAATTCAGGTCAAATTACCCACAGCTAAAAATACCCTGCCCCACTGTATGCCACATGGCCCTATTACTGAGGTTAATCTTAACTACTGCATATACCCTCAAACAATCAGCGCTGTTTCCATAACGAAGCTGAGGTAGTTTAACGTTTATCAATGAAGAAAATCACCGATCAACCGCCATAGAATATAATGTGAAACAAGAAAACCGGAATAGTACATTCATCAGATTGCTGATGCCCAAAATGTGTTGTCTCATATATCTAGATAACAACGTGATGTAGAGACGCTATTTATTCGTCTTTGTACCGGTTATGCTCAGGAGAATGACATAGAATCATTATTATCTTGTGCAGAGAAGGTGTTGGTCTTGAGTTGAATTACCGTAAACTACATAAATGCTACCTTTCTACTATAGTACTATATATAAAAATTTGTTGTATTGTTGGGAAAATAATGTGATTCAAAAAGTTGTTTTGATCCTGGACAAGGGCACTGAAAACCATTAAAGAGATGTAAATGTATTTTCACACGTAAAGCTTGAAATCTACTGAACCTATATTATTCAATCTGTTTCCTTTAATTAAAAAATTGTAAAATTAAATCGGCGATCGTTATTTATTTTTGGAATGAAGGCGCATTAGGAGACTGTTACCAACAAGTTCTGAGCTGACCTACTTTTGATGAAAATTTCTGGTGATTTTTGATGAAAATCACTGGCGATTCTGACTTGGGCGGTGCCCATCTTAATATAGGCAGGATTTCAACTGGGGGTGGGGATTTCCAAGAGTTCAGTTCGCGTTCGAGTCCTAATGCCTACTGTACTTCGTAGGTCCTGTGACGTTAGTCACACTGCTCATGTTTTATTAGTTTAAAATATTTGTCTATTCCTACGAAGTAGGATCTCATTTGCAAATTGTCCGGTAATGAGTGAGTGAGTGTGTCCATCCGAATCCTTTCGTCGGCAAAATAAGGAGAACCGTTGGCATTAGAACCTTGATTTTTGGCATGAACGTGTATTGGGGGACTGTTGCCAGCAAGTTCTGAGCTGACCTACTTTTGATGAAAATTTGACCTACTTAGGTGACCTATAACACCACAATTTATTGCCCAAACCGACACCTGCTTTGATTTATGCCTTAATCTCCGTCAGAGATATACAATACAAACGTTAAACGGCAGTTTAAAACCAAAAGTTATCTCCCCTGGGGAGTTATCCTCCCCAGGGAGTCATCTCCCTTCAGGGGAGCTCTCCCTACTCTCCCCTGGGGAGTTATCCTCCCCCAGAGAGTAGTCTCCCTTTAGGGGAGCTCTCCTGCCTAGCCTTGATATAAAAGCCAGCTCCCACCATACTCTTCCTCTTTCTCGTTTGTACCTCCAGTGGTGCATGTCAGGGAGTTTGATTGCAATACATGTTGTTGTTGTCATACAAGTTGTTGTTGTTCAAAGTTTATTTTCGAAATATTTCCTTTCGTAAATAATGTCTGAGTATTCTGTTCCCATTCCTTCAATCGTGTGGGCGAGTTTCGACACGCTTGACGCCCACTCACGTTGTTTCGCGTGTAAAGATAAATTATGCTATCGAAATAACACATGGGTGAATTTTTGGGTTTCTTGTACTTGGAAAAATTATGCTTATGCACGTAGGTCTTGCCTACTGCATGCTACTGAAAACCTCGTTCTATCGGAGGTCGATAGACGCGTTTTTGAAATTGTCTTAGTGAACGACATTAAAATTATAGGGGTTCCGTTTTGGATTTGTACTCCTAAAATTGAAAAGTCCGGCACATTCTTCTGTGTCTGGTAATATTTCCCGTAGTGGACCGTCCTATGGGGAGTTAGCCAGAATGTACTTGAAAGTCTAGCTTTCTCTGGTATAGCATTGTCGGGGAAACCGGTTTCTTTGTTCAGTCAGACAATGGCCAGGTCATGGCGGTCGGATCACTCCATTGTCCCCGTCGGACAAAAGAATTTGATCTCACCGCGTGTACTTCGTCGACTCCTTTGTCATTTGGCCATTCTCTGGCTGTTTCTTACATTAGGAATAAAAATCGTTCTGTATCTCCTTTACGATTTAAATCTTCCACTGCTATTTTATCTAAAGAAAACCGCCTCTCATTTTATGGAAGGGCGTTTCTTCTCGGCTTTGAATGTTCGCATTACGGATTTACGACCTCCATTTGCGACGTATATTCTCGTCCCGTGTTTCGGATCGTCGCGTTTGTGTTTACAGCTGCTTGGCAGAATGTTTACAGTGTCAGACTGAAGGTAAAAGTTTTGTCTTCACGGAATATAAATGCTTCAAAGTATTATGACTTCTGATTATTACAGGCTGCAGAGTAAAAGTTTGCAGTCTGTCATTTGTTCTTGTGTTGCCGACTTTTTCCAATTGTGGGAGGTTTGCTTCTGTGCATGCAGTTCGTTTGCTCCTACCAGAATTTAGTCTCTTGTTTTATCAAGTGTTATAATTTTCGTTTATTGGATATCATTGTGATAAAAAGAAAACAAGAGGAAACTTGCAGAGTTTTTTCTCTGTCTTTGTGTTTACGTGTTGTTGTTGTTGCGTTTGTCTTCGTCATTACAAGCCAAAAGCTATACACTATGGCTCTTTGTTAAATATTAATGAGCTATCTTATTACTCTCTTTGGGTAATCAAGAGTGTGTTGAACAACAATAGAGATCACGAGATGTTTATTAAGAAAATGTGCTATTCTTTGGATCACATTTTTCTGTTAGTAAATATTGCATTATGATGTATTCATTTGTCACATCCAAATTTTCCCATCGCTGTATTGAATTAGATGTAAAATTCAAATTGGGTTGAGCTTTAATCTTATTTTCCTTTTCTGAGAAATTATGATTATTTGCTTGAGGTTTATTTCTCCGAGAAGTCTTTAGAATTGCTCTCGTTCGACACGTGGGGTATTTATTGAGTCTTTACCCTGTCCGTGGTCGGGTTGGATCAGGGCTGAAGTTTCTCAATCATCGTAAGTCTGTTCCATCCGGCGGTCTTCTTGTTCTTTGTAAGTTACTTGCGTCCGAGTTTATCGGATACAGCCTTGTAAGAAGAACCACAGACTGCTCTTTAGCAATATTTTTCTCCTAGATAGCCTCGTCCAAACATCTTTTGGTCTACAGCATTTATTTCATCCTTATCTTTATTAAGGTAAGTCAGCCGGGCGCTTCCGTTTGCGCCACGGAGATTAAGCTGAGCTTGTCTATTTAAAAACCGGATAATTTATTCTATTCCATTTGAGGTTTTATGTGCAGTGGACCTCTAATAAGGGGGCGAGTCTAGTTTGAACATTGTTTTGGTTGGTCAATTCAATTTGTGACATTTAAGACCTTTTAGTTCATCTACCGGCGAGAGACATCAACATGTTGGCTCTCTTCGGGGAATTTTTAATCTTATTTAAGATCTTCCTAGTTTACGCGGAAGTTTCTTGGTGTTGATTGTCAGGGAGGTTACTTCCTCGGAGTAACGCTCTCGTTTAACGCTGGGAACAATGATGGTGTTCATCTCCTAGATGCATTTCAAATCTCATTACAAGTCTCGCAGACTACGACTGTTTTGTTTCGTACTCCACTGTGAAAAAATTCCAGTTTTGACTACCGTTTTCAGATTCATCTTCACTAACGTCGTTTCTGTTTTCCTCAACGTCGTTTTCTCGTACATTTCTAAGGTTTTACCCTGCTCTTTCGTGAGCGTATATGTACAATTAATTTGAACTGATTTGTAAGATTTGGGAAAATCACTACGCCGTTTTTTAAGCAACGCCATTCGCGTTTCGCATTACGTCGTTTTTCTCATACAGCTAATAGGACGATTCGGCGATGCGTCTTTATCGCGGGTTTACCCCCATCGCTTGGACCGTTCACATCGCGGTTTACTTACGGTGGTGCCCTTGTGGTTCGATCACAGGAAGTTCATTTTTCAACTCTTGTTGTTCGAGCACGGAGAGAAAGTAAGTCTCATGCTTCATTCAAATTGATGTAAGCCTTATGGTTACAGAGTGTGACACTTTGTAGCTGGTGCTGTCAAGTTTATGGCTCTCTTTCAAGTGCTTCGTCCCGTATAGACCGTTGGACCAGTTTTAGACGTGGGCATTAGTTGTTTGGTCATCAACTAGTAGGACTTGTCTTTTTCTATGCAGGACCTTAATCATTATGGTCGCATTCTACTTCGGTCACTGCAGTGCCTTCTGTCTTATTACAGACGTCATCCCTCAATCCATTAGGCGGGTATTGACCTCTCTATTTCCACCTCTGTTTTTGGGTGGCAATCCCCCCACATTGTCATGTAGGGTGTTCATTTCAGGCTGATAGTCTAGGTGGGATGCCAGACTTCACATAATTTAAAAAATAAAAAAATAAAAAAATAAAGACGATGTTTTTCAACCCCAGTCGGTCTTTTACATCGCAGCTATCTAGCGAAATGGGCCTATTTCGTCTCCTGGTGCCGAGAACGTGATGCCAATCCCGATTCTGCCTCTGTTTCCTTAGTGCTGATTTCCTTCTCCATCTCCATCTTGACAAGAAGTTTTCAAATCAGTACCATGTAGGGGTATCAGTCTGCTTTGGCTAGGGTTTTACGTCTTTCTGCAGGCATCGACATTAGTCTAAACGACAATATCTCTGCGCTCATTCGGGCGTTCGCGCTACAGTCTCGCCGTACTCGACAGCTGTTACCTAAATGGGATATTGGTGTGGTTCTGTGTGCTCTGATTCAACCGCCCTTTGAACCCTTAGAGTCCGCCTCTATTAAAGCTGTGGCCTACAAGACGGTTTTTCTGGCGGCTTTTGCTTTGGCGTCTAGAGTGTCTGAACTTCATACTCTTGAGAGTTCATCTATGACCTGGACGGCGGATTGGTCTCGTGTATCGTTTCGGCCTATTCCGGAGTTCATCGCCAAAAATGAGTCTGTTCGCTTAGGTCCGTGTGCGCAACGTTTGTACTCCATTCCTGCGTTATCAGACTTTGTACATGGTCTAGAAGACGACCTTCTGTTATGCCCTGTTCGAGCCATACGCCACTATCTCACTCGTACCGATTCCGGTCGGGGCTCGCGTCGTCTGTTATTCTTGTCCCTTCGTCCTTCGGCGACACGTGACATTACTAAGAATACCATTGCTTCGTGGTTAAAGAAAACCTTTAAGTGGTCATATCAATTGGCCATTGACGCTCCTCCGCTACTGTCTTCCGAGGAAATTCGTGCCATCGCTACGTCATGGCCGTTATGGAAGAACTTACCCCTCAATGAAATTGTTCAGCCTTGTGCTTGGACGGCAAATTCCACATTCACTAACTTCTATCTGAGAGACATGTCAGTACAATCATATAGAGTGACCATGCTTGGGCCTTTGGTGGCTGCCCAGCACGTGGTCAAGTAACTTTTCAAAAAGAGGGGGGGGGGCGGCATTTTGTATCATCGCAGCAAGTCTGCCAGCTTGCTGTATCATCTCATCTCATCTCTCAAACATATTATAAGTCCACATACTAGTTGATCACCAGAGAAGAAGTTATAGCTCAGATTGCAAATCACAGACTCTCAAGTCAACAATCAAGCCTGACACAATGGTGAGTTATATTCTTTACCTTTACTGCGATTCTGCTTGTGTCATTTCAGGTTAGAGCTATGATCTTCTAGATCATATCAACTGAGTCTCCTGACAGTCAACTCACAGTTTCAACGCAAGAACTGACACTTTGTGAGTATTAATAATGTAATTACTGTCAGGTCACCAGTGTCAGCAACAGTCAAGTACAGATAGTTGACAAAGACACAGAGTAGACTCAGAGGTTCCACTGTCAACTCTCAACAGTCCAATCTGCATCAAAGATTAAAGTACACAGAGTTGGATATCAAGCGGAATGTGGACTGACTATGGGGTCAAGGTGGTTCAAAGCGTCAGGTTTGGTACGATGGCGTTCCTTATACCCTTCTCATACCTGTTTACTCGCACCACTACCACTATCACAGAATAGGACACCTTGTATGCTACCTTGGAGACAGTACTCTTCCCAACTCATACACGCTGCCCTCCAAGTGCTCATTCCTGGCAAGATTCCATGAGTCCCTGTACGGAGGGTATCTTTGTGCTCCACATCCAAGACCACAGCTACTTGCATGGAGACATGCAACAAGATAAGTAGCCACTTACTTATATTCATGATTACCTTTTTGCTTTTCTAGCCAAGGTTTCTTGTTGAATATTATTGTGTCTTGTATGTGATTATCTCAGCGGATATTCAGCCTACCATTGCAATTTCTTTAAGGCCGAGGTTCCCACCTCCATATGTTGGTAGTGAGGCATAAATCAAAGCAGGTGTCGGTTTGGGCAATAAATATTAAACATTTATAAACAATGTTTCTATTTATAACCAAACCAAACCTGCTTTGATGTAATGGCCCTCCCATCCTTCTCTCACTCCGCGGCCTTGTACACCACAGGTCTCGGTTTATAAAAACAATGAGAAAGAGGAAGAGTATGGTGGGAGCTGGCTTTTATATCCAGGCTGAGCAGGAGAGCTCCCCTAAAGGGAGACTACTCTCTGGGGGAGGATAACTCCCCAGGGGAGAGTAGGGAGAGCTCCCCTGAGGGGAGATGACTCCCTGGGGAGGATAACTCCCCAGGGGAGATAACTTTTGGTTTTAAACTGGCGTTTAACGTTTGTATTGTATATCTCTGACGGAGATTAAGGCATAAATCAAAGCAGGTTTGGTTTGGTTATAAATAGAAACATTGTTTATAAATGTTTAATCTTGAGTAGTATACAAAGTGGATTTAAAGCCTTATTCGCTCCACTGCGCAAGTGTTTCTGCGCAGGTATGTGGAGGTCATGGGGCGGTGTGCGCAGGAGTGTTCTGCGCAAGTGTATGACGTCACTTCCGGTCTGCGTGAATCGGGCGTGACCTGGGATGTATTCCTCCGTGGTGATGCGGTCTGGCGGTGATGCGGTCTGCCTCCGCGGACAGAAAGTAGTCCCGAATACGTGGGGTTTCGTGAGAATGTTCGGCAGTCTTCAGGGGCGAGAGGGGCCCCTAGTGGACTGATTGGGTCGAGTGCGGTATCAAAGTGAAGCGCTCCTCCAGGGCGTTCCAGTCATGGGTGGATGCATGTAAAATTAGGAATTGTCCCGAAAATATAAAAAGCGGAACACGAACTTTACCCCTACAATAGAGGAAAACTCCTATCAACCCTATCCCAAAGGGCTAATATTCGGTCCCTGGCTTATCGGAGCCTGCTGAGAGAGGTAGGGTGGGGGAAGTGGGTGTATGTAAATTTAGGATTTGTCCCGAAAATATAAAAAGCGGAACACGGACTTTACCCCTACAATAGGGGAAAACTATCAACCCTATCCCAAAGGGCTAATATCGGTCCCTGGCTTATCGGGGCCTGCTGAGAGACGTAGGGTGGGGAAGTGGGTGTATGTAAATTTAGGATTTATTCTCGAAAATATAAAAAGCGGAACACGGACTTTATCCCTACAATAGAGGAAAACTCCTATCAACCCTATCCAAAAGGGGTCATATCGTTCCCCGGGCTTATCGGGACCTGCCTATCAAGTTATGGGTGGGTGCATGTTTTCACAGAAAAAAAAATATAAAAAGCGGAACACGGACTTTACTCCTACAATAGGGGCCTGTATTATACAATATACGGGAAAATGCCTATATGGGGTATGGAGGTGGTCATTTTTTGGGGGGATTTTACTATGGGTTGTTTGGTATTGTTTTTCACGTCTCGCCACGAAAAACACGATGGGAAGGGTTCCGGAGCTAAGCGGTGAAATTTTTCGAAAAAGTCACGGAGGTCTGGATATAGGCCTATACTGGCTATGGGGGTATAGGTCCATCCTGGGAAATTCACACATGTTCATCGCGATATGGGTTGTTTGGTCTTGTTTTTCACGTCTCGCCACGAAAAACACGATAGGAAGGGTTCCAGAGCTAAGCGGTGAAATTTTTCGAAAAAGTCACGGAGGTCTGGATATAGGCCTATACTGGCTATAGGTCCATCCTGGGAAATTCACACATGTTCATCGCGATATGGGTTGTTTGGTATTGTTTTTCACGTCTCGCCATGTAGAACACGATGGAAAGGGCCCCGGAGCTAAGCGGTGAATTTTTTTTGAAAAGTATCGGGTTGGTCTGTATATAGGCCCATACTGGCTATGGGGGTATAGGTCAATCCTGGGAAATTTTTCTTGGGTCTTACTATGGGTTGTTTGGTTTTGTTTTTCACGTCTCGCCATGTAAAACACGATGGGTAGGCTCTCGGAGGTAAGCGGTGAAATTTTTTGAAAAGTACCGCGTAGGTCTATATATAGGCCCATATAGGCCCATGCTGGCTATGGGGGTATAGGTCCATCCTGAGAAATTTATCGTGGATTTTACTATGGGTTGTTTGGTCTTGTTTTTCACGTCTGGCCATGTAGAACACGATGGGAAGGGTCTCGGAGGTAAGCGTTGAAATGTTTTGAAAAGTACCGGGTAGGTCTGTATATAGGCCCATATAGGCCCATACTGGCTATGGGGGAATATGTCCATCCTGTGAAAATTTTCGCGGGTTTTACTATGGGTTGTTTGGTCTTGTTTTTCACGTCTCGCCATGTAGAACACGATGGGAGGAGTCCCGAAGGTAAGCGGTGAAATTTTTTTAAAAGTACCGGGTAGGGTCTGTATATAGGCCCATACTGGCTATGGGAGATAGGTCCATTCTGGGTGGACGTTTTGGGGTCTAGGTGAGCCCTTAGTGGTCCTATGGTGTCGTAAGAGGTCTTATTTTGAAGCTCTGGTGGAGGAACATCCGACTGGACTAATGTATCGTCCGGTTTCAATATTCTGTGCATGCGCAATGTGGCCGTAGTATAGAAATCAGACATTTTGGGGGGAGTTTGGGGTAGAGATGGACCACTATGGTGTCATTTTGTAGCTCTCGGGGTGTAGACCCCGATTTGAGGGCTGTCCACAGCATCTGTGACGTCATCGATGACGTCATCAGTACGAGTAGTAGCGAAAGTGGGCATTTTGGTAAGTGAAGGAAGGTATTTGGGGTAGAAATGAACCACTATTGGTCCGAATGCGTCGTGAGAGGTGTCATCTTGTAGTTCTCGGGGTGTACACCCGATTTGAGGGATGACCGCGTCATCTGTGACGTCATCAGTACGATTAGTAGCGAAAGTGGGCGTTTTGGGACAGTGAAGGAAGGTATTTGGTGTAGAGATGGACCATTCATATCTGCCACGCATTATACCATATCTTTGCTGTGTTATACCACATCTGTCCTGCATTATACCAAATATATGCTGTATTATACCATATCTGTCCTGTGTTATACAAAATCTGTCCTGTATTATACCAAATCTGTCCTGTATTGTACCATATTTGTCCTCTATTATATCATATATGTCCTGTATTATACCAAATCTGCCCTGTATTATACAGTATCTGTCCTGTATTATACCAAATCTGTGCTGTGTTATACCAAATCTGTGCTGTATTATACAATATCTGCCCTGTGTTATACCATATCTGTGCTGTATTATGCAATATCTGTCCTGTATTATACAACATCTGTCCAGTATTATGCCATATATGTTCTGTATTATACCAAATTTGTCCTGTATTATACGAAATCTGTCCTGTATTGTGCCATATTTGTCCTGTATTATACAATATATGTGCTGTTTTATACCAATTCTGTGCTGTATTATACAGTATCTGTCCTCTATTATATCAAATCTGTGCTGTATTATACCATATCTGTCCTGTATTGTATCATATATGTCCTGTATTATACAATATATATTCTGTATTATACAATCGCATAGCGGTTGTCATGAATAACAACACGTTCAGCAATGTTCATACAGTTTATTACCCCCAATGTTACATCATACTCAGGCTGGGGGAGCCGCCCTGGGTATGTTTAGTATGTTCACAGCAAAAAAATTGAAATATGAAACACCATGTTTTATTATTTAACGCACCGTCACATTAGGTACAAGTGTTTACTGAGCTCAAGTCAACGATCAGCATGTAGACATATAGAGTATGTACGGCATGTTATGGTATTCATCAGTGCATGGGTGACGCGTTCAACCGATGGAGTGGTCGGTCAGCTTGGTAACGAAAAAGGTAACATTGGTCACCCTCTTCACTGTCCACTTGGTGTTGGGGCGTTGTTGTTGGGCCCATTCCAAGGGATCCACGGTGTTCAGTTTATCCAGCATCGTCTCTAGCGACGCCCGGTTAATGATTGTAAACGGTTGGTCAAATACCCGGATGTTACTGCTCGGATAAAAGTATCGGACTGTCTCCTTATGCTGCAGCACATAACCAAACGCCAGATTCAATTTGAAGGCCGTAGTTTGGTCGTTGAAGATGGTTTCCACGTAGCTACGGAGACGGGCGAGATCGGTCAGTCGGAAATTGTAGATATCTTGAATAGGGGGATGACGGTTGAAACATTGCCGTATCATGGACCAATGGCGCCGATAGATGTCACTCACTGGATGGGCGTCCTGTAAGAGATCGCTAGGAACATTTATGGGCTCGTCCAGAAAATGTTCGATGTTGTCAGGCGTATGACTCGAAACCGTAACGCTGGGGTCCGGCTGGATATCCAGGCTGTTCTGAACTGTGGGCATAGGCGGGCTCACCGTCATCGCATCACCAGTGGCGTTCGTCTCCCCGGGCTCATCTTCACTGGCTCTGACCTTCCGCGGCTCCTCTTCAGTGGGAAGGTGTCGCTCATACCAAGGTACCGGGGCATGAATCAAACGTTGGTGTCCCAGCAACCGACTGGATCGTTTGAAGAGTCGACCGCAATCGTTACATTGTACCGTCGCGCCCTCGTGGAGTGCCCTCTCATGGCGCAGTAAATGATCCTTCCGATTGAATGACCGTGCGCAGGTTATACAAGTATACCGTGCATCGTTGTGGATGGAGGCCTCGTGGCGGCGCAAGTCGTGCAGACGAGTAAACTGCTTCTGGCAAGTTGTGCCGGGTTTCCAAGTGGGTTTTTCCCGTCGTTCCCCCATCTTCCATCCGGGTACTGTGATTTGACATCTGGGTCATCATCTTACATCCGGATTTTTCCATGTTTACTGTCACGTGACCGGAACCGGAAGTTGTCACAAGAGAGGTGGCGCCCCGATATTGACCTCCTTATACTACCGACAGGGGGCGCCACCTGTCTTGTGACAACTTCCGGTTCCGGTCACGTGACATTAAACATGGAAAAACCCGGATGTAACATGAGGACCCAGATGTCAAACCACAGTACCCGGATGGAAGACGGAGGAACGACGGGGAAAACCCACTTGGAAACCCGGATGTTGACAAGATCCCGGATGTAAAATCCACTGCCCACACATACACACACACAAACACACACACACGCGCGCGCGCAATGCGGCTCAGTCGTACACCAGTACACCAGTCTCGGTCCTCGACTTGGGGTAGTTTAACTGAGTGTGCTAAAAATAGATCACCAGCTAGCGTGCTATAAAAGGGAAGCGGCCTGCCCGTTTCATCAGACACTCTGTCAACCACCAAGATGTTCACTTGTACTACGTGCTCGAAATCATTCACTCGTCTGCACGACTTGCGCCTCCATGAGGCTACCAAGCACTAAGGAACCGCCCGGTATAGCTGTACGATATGTACACTGTCGTTTCAGCGCCCGGATCATCTACAGCGCCAAACACCTGCACGCCATGAAGTACCCAAGCGTCCATGCGATAAATGTGGTCGGATTTTCAAACTGACCAGTCAGTTGCTGCGACACCAACGCACACGACACCATGTTCCGCAGCCACGTTTGCAGGTAGAGGAGCCCGTAGGCACCAGTATCGAGACAGCGGGAACTCCCATCCATCGCACGAGGGCCGATGATGATGTCGCCCTAATTCAACAGTCAAATTCCGACCACAAGACCTTGGGCCAGATTTTGTACGACGTGGAGGGCAATGTACACTTCGTGGACGAACCCATAAATGTTCCTAACGATCTGTTACACGAAGACCATCCAGTGAGTGACATTTATCGGCGCCATTGGCCCATGATCCGGCACTGTTTCTACCGTCATCGCCCTATTCAAGATATCTACAATTTCCGACTGACCGACCTCGCCCGTCTACGCAGCTACGTGGAAGCCATCTTCAACGATCAAACTACGACCTTCAAGTTGAATCTGGCGTTTAGTTATGTGCTGCAGCATAAGGACACAGACCAAGCCCGATACTTTTACCCGAGCAGTAACATCCGGGTATTTGACCAACCGTTTACCATCACTAACCGGGCGTCGCTAGAGGCGATGCTGGAGAAACTGGACACCGTGGATCCCTTGGAATGGGCCCAACAGCAACGCCCCAACACATAATGGGTCGTAGAGAGGGTGACCAATGTCACGTTTTTCGTTACCAAGCTGACCGACCACCCCTATCGGCTGAATGCATCACCCATGCACTGATGAATACCATAACATGCCGTACATACTCTATATGTCTACATGTTGATCGTTGACGGCGTCAACGCCAGGTGGTGGTGGTGTGAGGTTAATAACACGTGTATTACGCAATGTGCCTGTTGTTGTTGATGTCTCTTGGTTGTGTTTATATTGAATGGGTCTGAGCATATTGATGCGATGAGAAGAAGTTTTCGGAGAGAACGTAATTCTACAATGTGCACAGATGGACACAAACACAAACACACACACGTGCGCAATGCGGCTCATGAAAAAACCGGGATGTAAGATGAGGACCCGGATGTAAAACCACAGTACCCGGATGGAAGACGGAGGAACGATGGGAAAAGCCCACTTGGAAACCCGGATGTTGACAAGATCCCGGATGTAAAATCCACTGCCCACACACAAACACACACACACGCGCGCAATGCGGCTCAGTCGTACACCAGTACATCTCGGTCCTCGACTTGGGGTAGTTGAACTGAGTGTGCTAAAAATAGATCACCAGCTAGCGTGCTATAAAACGGAAGCGGCCTGGCCGTTTCATCAGACACTCTGTCAACCACCAAGATGTTCACTTGCACAACTTGCTAGAAGCAGTTTACTCGTTTGCACGACTTGCGCCGCCACGAGGCCTCCACCCACAACGATGAACGGTATATTTGTATAACCTGCGCACGGTCATTCAATCGGAAGGATCATTTACTGCGCCACTGACTCTTCAAGATATATACTATTATATAATAATGACTCTTGAATATGACTATTCAAGATATCTACAATTTTCGACTGACCGATCTCGCCCGTCTACGTAGCTACGTGGAAGCCATCTTCAACGACCAAACTACGGCCTTCAAATTGAATCTGGCGTTTGGTTATGTGCTGCAGCATAAGGAGAAAGTCCAATTCTGATACTTTTACCCGAGCAGTAACATCCGGGTATTTGACCAACCGTTTACCCTCGTTAACCGGGCGTCGCTAGAGACGATGCTGGAGAAACTGAACACCGTGGATCCCTTGGAATGGGCCCAACAACAACGCCCCAACACCAAGTGGACAGTGAAAAAGATGACCAATGTTACGTTTTTCGTTACCAAGCTGACCGACCACTCCATCGGTTGAACGCGTCACCCGTGCACTGATGAATACCATAACATGCCGTACATACTCTATATGTCTACATGCTGATAGTTGACTTGAGCTCAGTAAACACTTGTACCTAATGTGACGGTGCGTTAAATAATAAAACATGGTGTTTGATATTTCAACTTGTTTTGCTGTGAACATACTAAATATACCCAGGGCGGCTCCCCCAGCCTGGGTATGATGTAACACTGGGGAAAATAAACTGTATGAACATTGCTGAACTTGTTGTTATTCATGACAACCGCTATGCGATTGTATAATACAGAATATATATTGTATAATACAGGACATATATGATACAATACAGGGCAGATATGGTATAATACAGCACAGATTTGATATAATACAATATCTGTCCTGTTTTATACGAGACGTGAAAAACAAGACCAAACAACCCATAGTAAAACCCACGAAAATTTTCACAGGATGGACCTATTCCCACATAGCCAGTATGGCCCTATATGGGCCTATATACAGACCTACCTGGTCCTTTTCAAAAAATTTCAACGCTTACCTGCGAGACCCTTCCCATCGTGTTCTACATGGCGAGACGTGAAAAACAAGACCAAACAACCCATAGTAAAACCCACGAAAAATTTCCCAGGATGGACCTATACCCTCATAGCCAGCATGGGCCTATATGGACCTATATACAGACCTACCCGGTACTTTTCAAAAAATTTCACCGCTTACCTCCGAGACCCTCTCCATCGTGTTCTACATGGCGAGACGTGAAAAACAAGACCAAACAACCCATAGTAAAACCGAAGAAAAATTTGCCAGGATGGACCTATACCCCCATAGCCGGTATGGACCTATATACAGACCCACCCGGTACTTTTCAAAAAATTTCACCGCTTAGCTCCGGGACCCTTCCCATCGTGTTCTACATGGCGAGACGTGAAAAACAAGACCAAACAACCCATATCGCAATGAACATGTGTGAATTTCCCAGGATGGACCTATAACCCCATAGCCAGTATGGGCCTATATCCAGACTTCCGTGACTTTTTCGAAAAATTTCACCGCTTAGCTTCGGAACCCTTTCCATCGTGTTTTTCGTGGCGAGACGTGAAAAACAAGACCAAACAACCCATAGTAAAATCCAAAAATAAAGATAACCACCCCCATACTCGATATAGGCATTTTCCCGTATATTGTATAATACAGGCCCCTATTGTAGGAGTAAAGTCCACGTTCCGCGTTTTATATTTTTTTTCTGTGAAAACATGCACCCACCCATAACTTGATAGGCAGGTCCCGATAAGCCCGCTATTTAGAGATAAAGTCCGTGTTCCGCTTTTTATATTTTCGGGGTCAAATCCTCATTTTACATGCATCCACCCATGCACCCAGACTCCGATGAGCACGGGGACCGATATTCGCCCTTTGGAATAGGGTTGATAGGAGTTTTCCCCTATTGTAGGGGTAAAGTCCGTGTTCCGCTTTTTTTTTATTTTCGGGACAACTCCTCAATTTACATACACCCACCCTGCCTCTCTCTGCAGACTCCGATGAGCACGGGGACCGATATTCGCCCTTTGGAATAGGGTTGATAGGAGTTTTCCCCTATTGTAGGGGTAAAATCCGTGTTCCGCTTTTTTTTATTTCCGGGACAACTCCTCAATTTACATACACCCAACCTGCCTCTCTCTGCAGGCCCCGATAAGCCCGGGGGACCGATCTTCGCCCTTTTGGATAGGGTTGATAGGAGTTTTCCTCTATTGTAGGGATAGAGTCCGTGTTCTGCTTTTTATATTTTCGGGGATAAATCCTAAATTTACATACACCCACTTCCCCACCCTACCTCTCTCAGCAGGCCCCGATAAGCCAGGGACCGATATTAGCCCTTTGGGATAGGGTTGATATAGTTTTCCCCTATTGTAGGGGTAAATTAAGTCCGTGTTCCGCTTTTTATACTTTCGGGACAAATCTTAAATTTACATACACCCACTCCCCCACCCTACCTCTCTCAGCAGGCCCCGATAAGCCAGGGACCGAATATTAGCCCTTTGGGATAGGGTTGATAGGAGTTTTCCTCTATTGTAGGGGTAAAGTCCGTGTTCCGCTTTTTATATTTTCGGGACAAATCCTAATTTTACATGTAGCCACCCATGACTGGATCGCCCTGGAGGAGCGCTTCACTTTGATACCTCACTCGACCCAATCAGTCCACTAGGGGCCCCTCTCGCCCCTGAAGATTGCCGAACATTCTCACGAAAACCCACGTATTCGGGACTTCTGCGCACACCGCCCCATGACCTCCACATACCTGCGCAGAAACACCTGCGCAGTGGGGCGAATAAGGCCGTAAATCCACTTTGTATACTACTCGCTTGGACCCCCAAGTCATCTTCCTCACCCTGCTTCGTAGGTCCTGTGACGTTAGTGACAATACTCATGTGAAAAATAGGACTTGAAATTAAAAAGTAAAGAATAATTTGAGTCGACTGTATTGGCCGGGCGACTAACCGGCAGGTGTCTATTCCTAGCACAGGGAATCGTTGCCGTTATTAAATGGTTAATCAGGTTGAAAAGGAGAGAGGGTCGAGGGAGTAGATAGGTGACGATAAACGAACAATTTGGTTGAAGCTAACTAGTAGAAATATCTTGACTGGTCATAATTTTTTCCTGGCGACCTGTGTGTAACAGTAAAAGGGAGGTAAGGTGCGTCGACTCGATTTCGACATTGGAATATTCATAACATGTCCCGATTGGCGTTTCCTCTGCCTGCTGAAAGCAGTGCTCAGGCACCACAAATAGTCCCCTTGGCAGCGACATATGTTTTCGAGAAGTGAAGTGCAATCTGCAGCTGAATATAACAGATAATATATTTCCGTCCGTACACGCGGCTTTGTCCTACCACCGTCCCTGGATTATTCGTTGTAACGGAGACGGAACATTCTGACCTGTGGCAGAGATAACGTTGGTTAACAGATCAACCTCGCATGGCACTCAGGTTCACTGTGATAACACAGGATATGAACGAGGAAACCAGGCTATATCTGCGTCTGGGTCCTTTCCATGAGGCTAAAATAACCCGATGAATTGAGTAACCCGTGATTATATTATAATGTGATTGTTCTCTATATATCACTCCTTATATGACCAGTGGCTTCCCCGGGTATCGCCAGTGACCGAAGACAGAGGAGAAGAATGCGTACGGTAAGTCCCGTTATCGGGCATAATAGAGCTATAGCTACATGTATGTATGTACTCGCCTGCCTTCGTTTGCCCATTGTGATAACGGCCGCAGTGCGACCTTAATCGAAGGGCCGCACAGGGAGGACACGCACCATTCTCGCTAAAACCGGAGGTATCTCTGTTCTTTGGCTCGGGACGAGGCGTGCCCAGTGTTTCTGTAGGGGATATTAAATCACTTCTGACCTGTTAAGGATCATCAGGATCTTTGACATTTTTGAAATTTTTTGCCAAGTCTAAATTTTCCAAAAACGCCCCTCATCATTATAATGACCAAATTTTATGACACAATGATACCATGAGACATGATATGAAAAAAAAAATGTATTTCTAATTTTTTGGGGGGAAATTTTTTCAATACCTTTGTGAAGCAAAAATGTAAAACGCCAAAGAATTTCGTGAAGCGACTTTCAGAAAATAAATACATAACAGGTCAGGAATTTTTTTTTCCACAGTCATTTTTTCGAATTAGTTCAAAGAAATAGTCATATTTTCTTGTGTTTAATTGAGTTTCCTATCTTTCTGAGATGAAATAATGCGCCCTTGATAATTTAGTGTCTTTTGAAAATTTCAACCTGATAAAAAAAGTCAAAATCTCTCATATTTTTGGCCTTAAAGGAAGTTGAGTTCTATTTATTTTATCTATACTACCCTTCATAATCCACTGGGGAACTACAGGCCTACGCAAACCAAAAAAAAACTGATTGAATTTTTTTTGCAAAGCAGTTAGGCCCATTTGAGCATTTTTCTGCATTGATACCGTAGTACCTAACCGTCTTATAATTCTTCGCATGATTACAGGGGCGTGAATAGGAATTCAAACGGGGGGTTGCGAATTTTTTTAATTTTCAGGGGTTGATCTAGCGAAAGTTCATAGGGGGGGGGGCGGGGTAGACTATCACAGCCCAACAGGCGAGGGTACAGGGGCCGCCTAGGCCCCGGAAGCTTCGAATTTCTAGATCATCGAAGATGCGTTCTAAGCATTTTCCCGGATATAAATCTAAGCATATTATTCTGAAATCTGAGTATGCAGATTTATGGTTCTATTTTCACGTTTGTTTCGCATTTATAACCACACACCTCATGCCTGAACCCATTTGACTTTCTAGTTATATTTAATACATACAAAACGACGACCTCGTCATGGAACATTAGAAACCAATACGCGTACCGATATGATTGATTTACACAAAGCTAAAATGAACGAAGCCTGTGAGACCAAAAGGCGAGGTTCCCGGAAGCGCCGGGGTCCTAGTTTGCCGAAGATGCCTTCTACGCGTTTCCTGGAAAAAAATCTGAACATAATGTATGTAGATTTAAGGTTCTAATTTCACTTTTACTTCAAAACAGGCCTATAAGAAACTATACGTCTCGTGGTGCGCTCGCGGCGATGTTTGATTTTAGATGCATATTAAAACCCCAAGTTAAATAGTAAGCTCACAAACCACATGAATAGATGATGGTCTTTTGAATACACTTATACTCTAAATACACATTGTAACTTGGTTAGTTAGCGTATAGGAATAACCATTATTGAGTTACGTTAGTTAAAAATCAATGTGTGACAAAGGAACAGATTTGATCGACACAGACACCCCACCCCCCCTCCACTAACAGATCAATTTCACTTTGCGATAGACTTCTGCTCTATGACCACATGAGGTGTGGTGAGGTGGTTACTGAATGGCAATCGAACCGCCTATTTCGAGTGAGCTAGTAGTAGGGTTTAACGACATGTTCAACCTTGTTTCAGTCATATCACGACGGTGCCTACATGTGCCAGAACACGAGAGTGCTCACAGTTCCTATTACCCTGGACACTGATCATCCCAGCTCAGCCCGGTATATTCTCTCACCACCATTGCATAGTCTCCTTAATTTGTAAGTAAAGTTGTATGTGTGTCTAGCAATACCGATATACATGAACAGCCTGATTTTATAGACGAGCTGCTCAAAATAAGACCTAATTAATATGAAAATATTGCCTTGTTTTGAGGGGAATATGCAGTTTTGTTGCCCCGAGGATGTGCATATTGCCCGAGCCGCAGGCGAGGGCAATATGCACAGCCGATGGGCAACGAAACTGCATATTTCCCTCACAACAAGGCAATAATTTCATTATTATATTTATCAACTTAACTCTGTGCTAATCTATTATCTCTCGGGCAAAATAATGTTTTATGTTTATTTTGGAAGAGCGCAATCCTTATGAGTTGATTGCTTTCAGTGGGCAATCGCCAGCAACATTATTTTTCATGCACGAGATTCCACTGATTCGGAGCTGCTTCACTACTATCGTGTAAATCTCGCAACGCACGTATAGTTTGTTCGATGCCGCTTGTTATTTACTCCAATAATGTGCTTGGGTACGATTCTACTTACAATTAGATGGGGGGAGATAATTTATTTCTGCTGTGTTCTCCAGCTAAAATCAACTCGACGAACTGCTCCGTGATCGGCTTTTTGCAGCGCTACTGAGAGAACGGGCGACCTCTGTTGTAATTATCTCCCTTTAGTGTATATTCCATGGGGGTGGAATATGCAGTTTTGTTGACCGGGGAATATGCAGTTTTATCTCATTACAATTTATATAGGGAGACACGCTAATAAATATAATAATACAGTATATCCTTTCACCGATATTTTCGGGGCGCAATGAACTATGTAAACACACTCCTCAATCTTTAGAAAAACCTCGGGCAAAAAGGGAGCAAGATCTCACAAAAACAAACATGGCACCCCATAGACCTGTCACGAAAATGTTTGTCCAGGTTGGTATTTTGTAAAACATGATACCGCACGAGCAAGGTTATTGATTTAGGGGTCTCGAGTTAATATCGGGAATATGTTCTCAGCCAAACAGCCAAACAGGATAAACGTTATTGCTGTGGCGTAGTTGAAAACTATGAGCTGCCGTATGACTATATTATAATCAAAATATATATTTTTAAAGTTTAGTTATATAGGAATTTTAAATAAATATATGGTGTAAACTCATAAATTTATATGTTTAAATGTACATCTTTTGTATATATTTATATTATTAAATGCTTAAAATTATCTACCATACCCTGCCCTCTATGACATAGAATAAAAGACTCTTTTATTCTATGTCATAGAGGGCAGGGTATGGTAGATAATTAAAAACTGTAGTAACTCGGCTTGACATTATAGGGAATGACTTTAATTGAGCCAAAGATGAAAGAGAAATACACTTAGAAAAAATCTTTAAAAAAAAAAATCGATTTAATGTTTTTTTTTTATATTTATTAATTTTCATAATTTATTGGAAATAATTATATGTAGACATCGACCATCCAATATCCTACAGGCCAGGCAACTGTGTTCGTGCCGAAATGTCGCTTACCGATGACACAGAGGAAACATGTGGGTTTTTTTCTGATCTACATGTTGAAGTGGCACAAGCTTGCAGGCTTGAGACATATCGCAGATCTTCCCTGTGGCCCAGGTTGATGCAGGCCCTTCTGGAATTTTACTATTTGGAACGGCGTGAGTTAAATCATCACCATATTGAATGGCGATCACCAATATTGGCGGGGCTTGTCCTCACCATTAATTGGCGATGATCTGAAATATACACTCATTGCTCCTAATCCTGTCGGATCTGAAGATTACATTTTTACCAGTTTATATCTTCAGGAGTGGGATGCCAAGTGTGTACAGAGCCGATGGACTAAGAGCATATTTGGCACTATAGTCTCGTCATTAAAACGAAATCTTAAGCCTTACGTTTTGGAGGTGCTGGTCATCAGTGACATTGGCCATGGACATTTTGACGTCAACCTTGGTAACCGACGCATTGCTTCCCCACCAATGCATACACTCGACAAATATGATTTTCAGTGGTTTTCTGATTTTTGTGGCCTTGACCTTTGACCTTTCGATGTCAATAGGTTTCTTGTTGCCATTAGCGTGGGATATTCTTGAAGTTTAATCACACTGTACATCCTTGAACCAGTAATATTGCAATGTTTTCAATAATTCCTGTTTTGGGTGCCACTGTGATATTGACCTTTGATAATTTCAGTACCTGGCATTTCGACTCTCACCGGTGTATCCAATGAAACAAAAAATGAATTTCGAAGATTTGCTAGTTTTAGGATACTGACATTTGACCTACTGGCCTCAATCTGTGCGACTCCATAGTTACCCTGGTAAAATTTGAGAGAAATCTGTTAAATTGTTGGAAAGTTAGGGAACTAATAAGAAAAATCGGGAGGAGATGGAGTAAGAGAACGAAAATGTTCATTCCACAAGCCTTCACCAACTAATTCAAAAAGGAAGACACAGGTGATTCGCTATAGGAACTTGATAATGTGATGTCTAGCACTGTAATATCACTTGTCTTTATTGCACCATGTAAGCGTTCTATCTTTGTCTTGTGTGCTGTCCCAGTATTTCATAGGGTGGATGGAGGGTGTCTGATTCCATGCTGCTTCAAAGATTACTTCTTTGAAGTAGCAGGAACGCAACTTGGCTGGGTGGTGCTTAGTTGGGTCGTCGCGATATAGGTGAAATATTGTTGATAGCGACGTTAAATTCTATTCACTCACTCACTCACTCACTCATTCGATATAGGAGAAATGGAACTAAAATAGCGAAAGTCGGGATGAAAAGAAGCAAGAGGAAGATGTGCATTCCAGAGAGCTTCGCCAGCTTTATCTGATGTAGCCCTAAAAGGCTACGAAAGGCAAGTCCTTCGACATCCCACGAATACCAGTTGACAACGGTACTTTAATACCAGTACTGTATACAGTTTAGCCGAGGCAGAATTTTCGAATTTGACATGTGCTCTCTATGGTGACCGATAAGGGACATCGCTGCATTGTCTCAGGCATGTGGTTTGGTTACACGGAGGCAGGATGCGAAGGCGCGAGGCCAGGATGCGAAGTCGCGAAGGCAGGATGCGAAGTGACGAAGCCAGGATGCGAAGCGCGAAGTTAGGATGCGAAGGCAGGATGCGAAGTGGCGAAGTCAGGATAACTTCGGGCTTCGCATCCTGGTTTCGCCACTCCGCATCCTGCCTTCGCCACTTCGCATCCTGCCTTCGCACTTCGCATCCTGGCCTGGCGCCTTCGCATCCTGCCTTCGCGACTTCGCATCCTGGCCTCGCGCCTTCGCATCCTGCCTTCGTGTTACCAAACCACATGCCTGAGACAATGCAGCGATGTCCCTTATCGGCCACCATAGAATAGCCCAGTTCCAGTGTTGGGTTATTTTCGTGTGAACGTATATATTTGTCGTTTAACAAATGTATATATAGTTATAAACATTATTGAACAGGGGAAAAATGAGGAAATACTGATGTGGAGAAAGGTTATAGAATAAATACGAAACATCTTATGGAAAGAGCTACATTCTTCTATTCCGACTGCAGTTTCGAACTAAACACCTCAACAAAAGTAAGTTCCTCCCTAAACATTGGTTATTATTTTCTAAGATATTTATGCGATTGTAACGAGATTTCTCACAGAGCATTAGTTTGACCAGCGCAACAATCAGTGAAAATGATTATCCTGTAGGTGGTGCTGTGCTTGAATGAACATGAATTCAATGCAAGACGGTCGCATTTCAAAAATTGCAAAACAGATTATCAAAGACAGATTTTATTCAAT